>NQII01005025.1:133514-175311 GCA_002778355.1 Clitarchus hookeri | reverse complement strand
CCTGATTCCACACCGTGACGCTATTCTCCCGCATGTCCGCCTTCCCATGCAAATGGTCGTCTTGTAGGGCCGATCTGGCGCCGTTCCCTTCGTCATGGCTGCCAGGCCCTAAATCCTGGTTGATGTCGTTCGCCTGCGAGCTTCGTTAGAGCGTGGTACGGACGAATAAAATATAGGGACGCCGCAGGCGTCTTTATATATATATGTATATATATATATACATGCAACATTAGTGGTACTTTTCTAACAATTTTGGTGATGTGTACTAACTGTTAATTAATTGTATTTGTTGTACAGTCGGTTGCAGTGCTGTTGGAAGTTCCTCTCGCCTTTTATCTTATCGACTGTTACAAGAATATGATTTCATCATGCATGTAAAATCTATAATGGTAAATTAAGTTGTTTTAAAGTTTNGTGCTGTTGGAAGTTCCTCTCGCCTTTTATCTTATCGACTGTTACAAGAATATGATTTCATCATGCATGTAAAATCTATAATGGTAAATTAAGTTGTTTTAAAGTTTAAGAGTTATAAATGTTACACTTTGCTTTTTTTCCGTGGCTTCTGCTTAGGAAGTTACAATTACAAGGGGAGGTAAACAATGATTTTGGAAGTTGACACAGTGATTTGGCAATGGTGGTTAATGTCTTAACGGGGATTTATCTTAATTAACGGGAAAAAAGGAACTGTTTATAGTTTTTGCTCTGCATACCATCATTATATTCCCGGAAAGTTTACCTGAAGTTTAATTAAAAAATTGCTGCATTCAAAATATTTACGCTCCACAAATGTATATCACGATATTCGAGTTAGATCTTTTGTCAAGTGACTTGAATGCTGAATGTAAGAAGTATTTTTGAATAAAATTATGTCCTGTTTTTGAGATTTCAGTTAATTTCACCTCGGCTACATTGCATTGACCCCAGTTTTTTAAGGCGTGGACTACTCAGATTGGAAGATAGAGAGAGAGAGAGAGAAAAAAGGGAGGCCGCAGTAAGGCGCTGGCAATGGCAGCTAGCTGGCCTAATATTTGACAAATAACGCACTTTCTATTAGAGGACTACCAGCTACTTTGTGAAATACACCTTCATTAACGGCAGTTCAGCGTTAATTCCTTAAACAGTGTTACATTTCCGGTGTGATTTTGAGTATGTTTTTATTGTATAGTAAATTCACGGTTACTTCCAACTTTTCTGAAGCCCTGCTAAAGTTATACTTTCAATCCATTTCTCCGCCTCATGTAAACAAGTCTAGTAAATTACAGCAACGGGAAAACGCACTGCATCGGTGCGCACTCAGTTATTAATATTTTACAAGAGAACTACACTCATTGGTATTGCCAACGTATGTATTTTCTCTCTGTTTCTGTGCATATCAATAATAAATTTAATATTATAATTTATAGATAAAATATAATTTAAAATCCATTTAAATTATACACTGAAGAGCCAAAAAAACTGGTACACTTGCCTAATATCGTATAGGGCCCCCGCGAGCACGCAGACGTGCCTCAAGACGACGTGGCATGGACTCGACTAATGTCTGAAGGTATGCAGGAAGCATTGAAATCTGCGCCAGTTTGAGAAGGGTTGCACGTTTGTCACGTTTAATGATTCTCGTCAGTCGTCGTTTGTCTCGTTCGTTCACGATCTTTTTCCGGCCGCAGCGATGTCGTAGATTTGATGTTTTACCGGATTCCCGATATTCACGGTACACTCGTGAAATCGTCGTACGCGAAAATCCAAATTTTATTGCTACCTGGGAGATGCTATGTCCCATCTCTCGTGTGCCGACTATAACACCACGTTCAAACTCACTTAAATCTTGATAACCTGCCATTGTAGCAGCAGTAACCGATATAGCAACTTTGCCAGACGCTTGTTGTCTTACATAGGCGCTGCCGACCGCATCGCGTTACTCTGATTTGTTCCATACCTCTGTTATTTGCATACGCACGCCTATACCAGTTTTTTTTGGCTCTTCAGTGTATATAAGATACTGTTATGTCAGCAGAAGTGTTAAACGCTTGTGATACATGACATATTTAAGAAACAACAATACACGTAATGGAGAGGTGGTTTTTCAAAAGTTAGATTCTGTAAGTACGAAGATACTGCAAATAGTCTATAATGGTCATTGTTATACCAAGGACCCCGTCATCGCGGCATTAGTTTGTCGTGCATGTTTGTGCAGGAGGCAGAACTGTCGATGGCTCGCACGTGCCGACAGGACCATTCATAATCTCCCACTGCGTCGACACTCGTGTCATTCGTTCAGTCCACTGTCGTTTTTAAGGCACACATTCATACTTCATACAGTCTGTAGTTTTCTATTTAAAATTTGCCAACTTTTGGAGAAATATTAGTGGTATACACGACAAAATCAGTACGTATGCAAAAATAATTGCCCCAAATCAACAAAATAATATTTACAACTGTGTAATAGTAAAAATAATATATACCTACGCATAATAATGAAGAAAATACTTGTTAAAACAAAAAAATGACAAAGCAAAATGAAACTCGTTTAAAATTGAGAGGGGGTTAGTTTTAATTTTATTAGTAGAGAGTTCTATGTACTTAATAATATTTTATGCATTTGAAAACTATTATTTTTGCATATATATATATATATATATATATATTGATTTTTGGGGTTCCTATACGTTTTTATTGGACAGTAAAACAATCTATTTTTATCCAAATATTAAATTTTGTGTCAACAATTACTCTATGTGATGGTTTTGTAAGTTTTAATATAGTTAATAAAACTAATTCGAAAATAGTTCAAATTCTTTTCCATATTTTATATTTTGAATTTTCACGCACATGAGACCTTTCCAAAGCCCTTAAACTTGATACTGGAAGTTGCATTTGATACATTTGGACACCGTACGTTGTCGTACAGCACATGGTCTTCGTTATACATCATAGTGAGAGATTCTGGCAACGCGCAGGTTGAATATGGGGGTAGAGCGCCCTCGCTGGCTGCGCAGGAGCAGTCTCCGCGTCCCAACATTGAACTGCTCACCTGCCAACACGACTATCTTATAAACAACGTGAGATGAGAATGCTGTATAGTATGCTGTATGCGTTCATATGTTTGTAATGTAGTTTAATTAAATAGACATTGGTAAAAGTACCTTTAGAAAATTTATATATAAACAAACGATTTCATCAGTGTTGACGACGTGACTTTTGCCAGTGAGGTGGATGTTGGGTTGATGCGCGGAAGGCGAAGACCTGTCTACCTCGTCTTGAGTGCGTGGCAGACGCGGGGTCGCCCACATCTACACGAGTTAGTTGTGTGGCAGTTGTGTAACCCTGTCTGCCATGCACGTGTTATCAGACTTGAAACAAGTGGCTTGTTTTTACTGGCGGCAGCGAACAACATTCGGCCACACAGCTGAACACTGCCGGTTGTTTACTTACGTTATCACGCAACTGGAGAGTCTTCCATAACACATTGCACTTCGCACGTGACGAGATCACAGAAACTTGCCGCATTTACCTGGTGTCCGCCTGGACAGGCGGAACAATATTGTTACTCCATTTGCGTGTTTTATTTTAGCTGCCTTTTATCGTCCTCTTCCCAAAGTCGCCAACCTTTCATTCCCGCATTCACTTATGGTTTCTGGTGTTGCAAATAAGATCATTTCCGATGCGTGCTGTATTTTAACTGGTAAACGGCTTGTTTCGTTATCACAAAAAGCTGGGGGTCCCAAACGGGAGGGTGGGGGAATTGTACAGAGAACACACACACACACACATGCACACACACATACACACACATGCACACACACATACACACACATGCACATACACACATGCACATACACACACACATTTATATATACACACATACATATATATATACACACACACACACTCTCTCTCTCTCTCTCTCTCTCTCTCTCGCTCTATCTACACTTGTTTAATTGCCTTATCGCTATTTTTCAAAACAAAATAAAATATCGTCAGTACCACACTCCACCACCCTCTCTCTAATTGTCTAAAATTTTAACCTTGTAGGAAACCTTTCACTGAAAATTGCACACAACCAATTACCAAAACGTCTATAAAAACGGCCAGCAATCCGGGGGCGACCCCGCCGAGATTCGAACCCGGTCCGCCTTGGTTTGAAGCGACCAGTGTAACCCCTAAATCACCTCGTCTCTGCTTAAAGTAATGTTTAGGAAAGACGCACGCCACTTGAGCACATTGCTCATAGAGGCGATGGGGCAAGTAGTGAGGGAGCAAATGTGGCCTCTTTTTTACAGCAGCACACCTCGCGGCGGAAAATTTTCCAAGGATTAACTTCCGCGTAATTTATCTCGTTTTGTTCCCAACCTAGGTAGAATAAACCTTAGTAATGCTACTGAAAAAACAAGTACACAGAGACGAAATGACAAGGCTATTCCTTTGATGTTGGCATACTTATTCTGTGATTGGTTGCGCGTGGCTTTGGGAATGGGCCTTGTGTCTAATTGGCTACTACGTCTTGCTCAAGGTTCCCTATTGGCTGGACTGTCGACTGGCGAGTATGTTACCAGACACTGGTTGGAGAAAGGCAATCCGACATGTTGCTGGCTAATGACGCCATTTTTCTGGCATGTGCGGCTAGATTTCGTGGAATAAGCGGCTATTTTACCTCTGTATTGGTAAGTAATCTGTGGCCGAGGCTTTCAAGGCGTAGAGGGAGTATGGAGTATAATCCATTCGCGGTTTCTTCACACTTTCTGAATCAAGTTTTTGAAAAATAACCCCATATATAACGTTTTTGGTTACTTTTAAAATTTGCCGTGTATTACAAGCATTGTGTACTTGCGTTAATAATAAAAGTCCTTTTTTTTTGGTTAAATTGAAGTTTTCCTTATATTTGATATATAAGTTATAATATTTAATTTATAACTAATGTGAATAGAAACGGGGAGACAATAGGTTTGTTGGTAATGCCTAGTAAGAAATAGTTCTCTTGCAAAATATTATGTAACTGCGTCCGCAAAAATGTGTGCGTTGTCTCGTTGGTGTAATTTTGTAGACTCGGTTAAGCTTTGTTTGCATGAGGCGGAGGAATATCCTGGAAGTAGAACTTCAGCCGGGCTTCAGAAAAGTTGGAAGCAACAGTGAATGAAGTATATGCAGCGTGACAGCCACGCAGTAATGGATCTCCATAGCCCAACATTGAACTGCTTTTCTTCCTACACAGCTGTCGAAACAAGACACTCCTAGTTAGCACACTGCGTACAGGCCGTTTACGATCAAGTGAGCACTTTTTAAGGCCGCGCTTGAAAGTTTCTTTCGGCTGGTTTACATTATTTCGCCAATAATTAATGTAAAAATTGCCATGTGACTAATAAACACAGTGTATAGAGTTTATACTTCTCTAAAGTTAACTTTTTTTGTTATTATGCTTAGGGGCCTTACAAATTGCCCACTTTACCGCGAATAGTCTATACGCAAAGAACCCCTCNAAACGGCCAGCAATCCGGGGGCGACCCCGCCGAGATTCGAACCCGGTCCGCCTTGGTTTGAAGCGACCAGTGTAACTCCTAAATCACCTCGTCTCTGCTTAAAGTAATGTTTAGGAAAGACGCACGCCACTTGAGCACGTTGCTCATAGAGGCGATGGGGCAAGTAGTGAGGGAGCAAATGCGGCCTCTTTGTTACAGCAGCACACCTCGCGGCGGAAAATTTTCCAAGGATTAACTTCCGCGTAATTTATCTCGTTTTGTTCCCAACCTAGGTAGAATAAACCTTAGTAATGCTACTGAAAAAACAAGTACACAGAGACGAAATGACAATGCTATTCCTTTGATGTTGGCATACTTATTCTGTGATTGGTTGCGCGTGGCTTTGGGAATGGGCCTTGTGTCTAATNTGCTATTCCTTTGATGTTGGCATACTTATTCTGTGATTGGTTGCGCGTGGCTTTGGGAATGGGCCTTGTGTCTAATTGGCTACTACGTCTTGCTCAAGGTTCCCTATTGGCTGGACTGTCGACTGGCGAGTATGTTACCAGACACTGGTTGGAGAAAGGCAATCCGACATGTTGCTGGCTAATGACGCCATTTTTCTGGCATGTGCGGCTAGATTTCGTGGAATAAGCGGCTATTTTACCTCTGTATTGGTAAGTAATCTGTGGCCGAGGCTTTCAAGGCGTAGAGGGAGTATGGAGTATAATCCATTCGCGGTTTCTTCACACTTTCTGAATCAAGTTTTTGAAAAATAACCCCATATATAACGTTTTTGGTTACTTTTAAAATTTGCCGTGTATTACAAGCATTGTGTACTTGCGTTAATAATAAAAGTCCTTTTTTTTNTTTTTGGTTACTTTTAAAATTTGCCGTGTATTACAAGCATTGTGTACTTGCGTTAATAATAAAAGTCCTTTTTTTTGGTTAAATTGAAGTTTTCCTTATATTTGATATATAAGTTATAATATTTAATTTATAACTAATGTGAATAGAAACGGGGAGACAATAGGTTTGTTGGTAATGCTTAGTAAGAAATAGTTCTCTTACAAAATATTATTTAACTGTGTCCGCAAAAATGTGTGCGTTGTCTTTTTGGTGTAATTNTACAAAATATTATTTAACTGTGTCCGCAAAAATGTGTGCGTTGTCTTTTTGGTGTAATTTTGTAGACTCGGTTAAGCTTTGTTTGCATGAGGCGGAGGAATATCCTGGAAGTAGAACTTTAGCAGGGCTTCAGAAAAGTTGGAAGCAACAGTGAATGAAGTATATGCAGCGTGACAGCCACGCAGTAATGGATCTCCATAGCCCAACATTGAACTGCTTTTCTTCCTACACAGCTGTCGAAACAAGACACTCCTAGTTAACACACTGCGTACAGGCCGTTTACGATCAAGTGAGCACTTTTTAAGGCCGTGCTTGAAAGTTTCTTTCGGCTGGTTTACATTATTTCGCCAATAATTAATGTAAAAATTGCCATGTGACTAATAAACACAGTGTATAGAGTTTATACTTCTCTAAAGTTAACTTTTTTGTTATTATGCTTAGGGGCCTTACAAATTGCCCACTTTACCGCGAATAGTCTATACGCAAAGAACCCCTCNTTTTTTTGTTATTATGCTTAGGGGCCTTACAAATTGCCCACTTTACCGCGAATAGTCTATACGCAAAGAACCCCTCTGACACGATATTGCACTACATCTGACTTAGTTGTAACACAAATACTCTATAATGTAGTTATGCAGAATATTATTTTTTGTAGTAAAAGGGCGGTTTGAGGATAAAAAAAGTTAGCAAACGAAAAATCACTTTCGAAACACGTGAATTTGACACTTCTTTAGACAATTCTTGAGCTAATTTTGGGGACATGCATAAGATATTAAAATCGATTTACATCAATTTCAGGCTAGGCTGCAAAATTGTTATAATAGCATTGTACCAGCAGTGAAAGAATGTAATTGTACCGAAGTCACAATGAGAGTTTGCGCTGGAATTCGTCTGTGAAGTTGATTCCCAAAGGCCCACTCTTACGCGATAGTTGCTTTATATAGCGGTTGTTATCAAGCTTTGGCACACACTTGCAAATTTTCATTTCCCTGTTACAGATAATTGGAAGACATTTCTTATACAGAGAATCCAGCTAGCGCGGTACTAAACTGCAGAACACTAGGAAGTAAACTACGATCAAACGCAGTCAATGATGTACTTTTGTTTGCTATGCACTAGTCATTCTCACAACTTACCCCCGCACGCACTGACGGTGCAGCATACTGTGACGTATACGTTGTACCTTTTAAATCACAGTTTCCGAATGTAATTAAAAATAATTTTAACAAATTCGACAACCTCATAGATTGATTTGAATTTCTGTTAATTCATTATCGTTGTTGATACGCTTGAGATCCACAAGTATGGCATGTGATGTCGATAGTACCATTTATATTTACTTGATGGTTGACATAATTATTTTGTAGTTATTTGTGTAGCAATTGAAAATGTTCTTTAACATTTCGAAACCTTAACGGGCATGGCTGCGAATTAGGGCGAAGCATTTCGACATGTACTTGATATTGGCAATGTTCTATCCGGCGGGATGTGGAAACCAGGAGACTGTTACAGCTAGTCAGGCAGGTGGTTCAAACTGAAAGCTGCAAGCAGCCTGAATACCTAATGAAATAAGTTGTCACGACTGACATCTAGACACGAACATTTCACCTGCACAAGAACGTTACACGGCCTCCCGTCTGTGTTCAATTGACAAGCACACTGTGGAATAAGATTGCCAGCAAAAATTAAGCCAACCAAAAATTTAATAAAAAAATCAAGCCCAGTATTAAAAACAAAATATTTGTATAAAAACAGACGCTAGCGTATATACATTGAGGAATGACGGGTTTACTCTTAAAGAAGTTGGAAAGCGGACGTTTATTATTCCATGTAAATTTGAATAATGCCTGTAACGTCGTAAAATTGGGCCATATGCAGATTTTAATTATTTACTTGTTTATTTATTTGTTAGACGTAATACGATTTCACAGATACTATTTTTCATTGGCGCAATAATTATGTTAATTGGTATGTAATTTCACTACTCGCTTAAATTTTTATTTTACTTTATCGTAAACACATTTATATGTCTTTTCAGGCTGCGATTTTTGTAAAGAAGTTGAGAAGGCCCTAATATCTGCGCAGTTATTGATCCTTTGCCATGGTAACTAAGTGCGTGATGTGTAGTTCTTATCGCTAGCACTCTCGTGATTGGTCAATNGTTATTGATCCTTTGCCATGGTAACTAAGTGCGTGATGTGTAGTTCTTATCGCTAGCACTCTCGTGATTGGTCAATTGTATATGGCGTTATTTAGTGAAGTGTTTGAAATGAATTTTTTTAGCCATCTTGGTGTTCGAAGGGACGACGCTATCCTGCTTGGGTTTGGCACGCAGGGTTTTAAATCAGATTATAGTACATATAAGGACGCGAGTTCTACCCTGAAAACAGGCCGTCTCGAAGGAGATGAAGACGCGAGGCAAGTTTGAGNAGTACATATAAGGACGCGAGTTCTACCCTGAAAACAGGCCGTCTCGAAGGAGATGAAGACGCGAGGCAAGTTTGAGGAAGAAGCAGGCCTGTATCGGTCGCCGCCCGCGTATATTTTCAGGGTATTCAGTTCGAACTGCCGCGATTGCTGAAATGGCTGGGACTGTAATGGTACTACAGGCCCGAGAGGCTGAATAAGGAAGCCCGCGATGAGAGGTCCTGCCGCATCCAGGAGGATGCGACTGCCGACAACGAGATCGCCAGGAGCGCACGCAACTTCGAGAATTGTTCGTTTTTAAATTACAATCAGCTAAGTGCAACAACTATTTTATTAAGCAGCAGAGACGAAGTTATTTTTTTTATCAAGTTGAACTGACTCCAATTGATTTTAACACGGATACCTTGGCATTTATAATATTTTTCTTAAAACACTGAGCTAGTCTGTAGCAAAGAAACAAACTAATTAATTTAGTTTCCTGAAAAGTAGAAATGTTCAATGCCAAGTCTAAGGTAAAATGGAACACATTAGTTACGTGAGAGGCTAGTGTTACTGAGGCCACACATATAATCTAGTATGCAAATTGATTGCGTTATTCCTATCACAATTAATCTGATTACAAGAAAGGTAATTAAATTCCGCATTTTTCTGACAACGTCTCTGTTGAGCAATTATTTCCAGTAGCAGTAGATATTTTCCTAGTGATATTTTTGGTTGCTTTGCATTTGAATTTTGTCGTGCTTTTGGTGATAGTGTTTTTCTGTCACACACATACGTAAGTTCTTTACATCTTTGTTTCACGGTGTGTCTACGCGGGAACTCACTACCTACATCCTCACGCGTACGGCTAGCGGAACTGTTAGTTAAGTCACACGCTATTAATTGTCATGTTATTAACAAACATACTCGTAATTGTGTTACCAGTTAATTTTTATAGATTGGTATTAAGTAATAATCGTGTTTTCACTAAAGGAATACAAAACGTTGCCTTGTAACACTCAGGGGAACAGGCTACGAGAAAACCTGCAACGTTTGAAAGAATGCCGTAGGTTGCAACCTGTATTTCCAGGCCTTTCATTGCAATCCTGTTTTTCTGATGGAGGTCTGTGTTATCCTCCGCTAGATGTCCACAAATTGCAGATATAAAATCTGGCTATGGCTGTTCACGGTTGATTGAGCACTTCTGAAATCAACCTTTGAAAAATGTCACTGTTCCTACCTGAAAACATATATAGTCGGTTCACGACGGGAAGAAACTTTTGAAAATCAACATTTGAAAAAACACCCTAGCCGTTAGCTACATGCATATAACATTACAAGCAGCGGCGAGCGCGGATACAGTTATGCCGTCAGGTTGCCAGCACAAAGAGAGTAAATAGTTCCAAAGTTTTAACGTAATTGTTAATTTATCGCTTACAAATGGGTGTCGAAAATAATTTTATCGTATTATGTCAATTATTAATGACGTGATGCTAACGTATTTAGATTTCAACGTCTTTTGCATAGTATGTACTAGAGCGAGTTCCAGAAAGTAGAGCGGCCATTTGTTTACTAACGAGCGTTCCTTGTGTTGTTCGCTGGGCGTGGTCGACACACGTGCCAGAGAATTTGTGGGATTCTTGTTTAACCTATCGGTTGTTTTTTTTTACTAATATCCGNGAACAAAGTCTGTCTGGTTGTATTTTTGTTGCAAACCCACTATAAGAGTTATGGGAACTTCGGTTCCTGACCTCGTAACAGCACAGCCATCCGGGGGCTTATGGGAGATTGGCGGTGCCATGTTTATGTTGTTGGATGGACTCCTTGAATGTTGACACATTTCAATGCAAAGTATTGTGCCACATCTATAATATGTAATCAAAGTGAAAGTTTTTCTCCCCCCCCCCCCCCCCAACCAACCCAGTCAAAATCAAACCTGCACACACACACATGAAACATCAAATTTTTAATACTCACATTTTGGGTTTATAGAATGAAATGTTTTTCGCTTGCATTGCATATTCTTTTGTGTGAAATTGTCAAGATTAAAAACTTTTCTTGTGGAATATCCATTAATAATATATACATGACTTTTATAATGGGTATGTGCATGTACGAACACATGTACACACACACAGTGGAATGTAAACATTGCATGTAAACATTGCCATGTGGCAGTCACATGGCAATGTTTGTTTACCTTTGGTGGAAGGATACAAAATGGGCTTGAAAGTAGATTTTTAGCAGGGCTTCAAGAAAGTCTCTTCCAGTCGTGAACCGACTATATTCATGGACACACTGATTGGCATGTGCCCAGTAAAGTTGGCAACGACTGAGGTAAAGTAGCCCCATGTATTTACATTGAATTAAAAGTGTTTGACAGAAATTTGTGGACGCTGAAATAGTTTCTTTTGCTTTCTGTGAGGAAATTTGTAAAATATTTACTTTTACAATAAATTCACAGTTTCACTTGACCGACGCATGTATAAAGTGCTAGGGTCCTTGGCAATGTTAATTTCACATATGGTGGAATAATACATAATATACATACAAGTAGATCTTAAGCAGGGCTTCCAAAAGTGCTCAGTTTTCCGTGAACAACCTTTAACTGTATTCACGAATTTGTTGTTTCACCTCGTGTAGTTTATGACATTTTTGTAAATGACTAAATTTTATTCGCAATTTTCAAGGGCGTGTCTTTCCTTTAATAATCGCCTTAGGTCGTAGATCGTATTGTTTTTTCGACCTCATTTTCCATAACGAATTACTAACAAAATATGTACTCGGAGTTCAGATCATACTGTATTATTTTATTTAAGAGCGCGTGAAGCGTAAATAATTACTAAATACGACACAATATAAGTCTGCAGATTTAGCAGATCAACGTAGACAGCAAAAACAGAAAAAGGGCAAGCGTCACCACGGTTCTTGCCAACTTCTGAATAAAAATTTTGCCAGAGTGTTGTATTCGTTTAGCAAAATGTCTTGCAGCGCAAAAAAGTGTAAAGAATGTCCGCGCCAGGAACAGCTCACGATGAATGCATCGCCGTGGCGTGATATTTGCTTACAACGTCGGCAATAAACATAATGTAGGATTACCATATTTTAGGTTTTCAAAAACCTGCAAACTTGTATTGCTGTGCAAGGCGCCGAACCGGCCTGCACTGCTTCCATCGTCATACTTTCCTGTGAACATCACATCTGTAACACAGGTACTTTGTTACACGCGATGAAAGTTGACACATATTACTGCGGTTGGGCTGTCTCACTTTTCTCCTCTCTCTTAAGAAACTGCGCAGGCAAGTTATACATATGCGATTTTTTCACAATTTTTACATTGTGTCTCTTTATACATTAAATATGATATAAACAAAGCCATACCTGCTTGTATCTTTTCTGGCACAAAGCCGCATTGCCAGGATATTTATTTTCTGAGGTACGCGCGAACGTGCAAACAACGATTGTACGGGAAATATGCCTCGGCTGCTAACTCTTTGGTGTATTAAGTGGAGGAGAAGGTAAAGTGCAGCAGTATTAGCGTGAAGCATGAAGTATTGTCTATTCGCTGTTCCTTTACACTTTTTGAATTAAACTTTCGAAAAATCACCTCATGCATGACGTGTTTGTTTCTTTTCTAAATATGTCACGAATCACAAGCGTTTTATAGTCGTGTTATCATACAAGTATTTTAATTTTTGTTAAATTGAACTTTAAGTTGTATTTTGTGTATAAATGGTAAAATTTCATTATTATAGTAGATTAGCGGTTACTTTCAACTAGAGACCTGAAAAATTCTCGAGTTCAACGACCTGCAGGCTGAACTCTACAGTCTTATGTACAAATATGCCGATGTCAACTGCACATTGGTTGTCTGCTGTCACAGTGGAAGGCGACGATTGGGCTAGTGTTCCCCAGAAGGTGTCAAACACCGTGTGGTTCAATGGCTGAAATTATACAAACACACGTGTTTTGAATTCTAGCTTGTCCCAAAATGAATCCGCGAATTTTTCAGGTCTCTACTCTCAATTTTATTAAATCCTTGCTTATGTTCTACTTTCAAATTATTCCTCCGCCGTACGTAAACAAAGCTTAACTATGTCTTGAAAATTACACCAAACGGACAACTCACAGCATTCGTGCGCGCTCATCACAATAATATTCTGCATAATAACTATTTCCCACCAGGCATTACTAACGCACCTATATTCTCACAGTTTTTATTCGTATTAATTATAAATTAAGTATTATACTTTACAGATAAAATATAAGTGGAAATTCTATTTAACCAAAAATAAAACGCTGGTGATACATGGCGTATGCAGGAAACAACCAACCACGACAAAACATTGGGTGATTTTTCAAAGGTATGATTCAGAAAGTGTGAAGCAATCTCGAATAGACTATAATTAGCATGAAAAAAAAACATAGAGAAAATAGGTGTTTTGGTAACGTTTAGTAAGAAATAGTTCTTATGGAGTTAAGGCTTGTTTGCACGATTCGGTGTAATATCGTGAGAATACATAGGCTGTTCACGGTAAAGTGAGCCCTTTCGATGCCCCAGTTACTTTTTCCTATCAGCCGTTTCTTTATCCTTCAGCCAATTTTTAAAATAAATATAGCCATTTAGGTAATAAACACAGTGTATTTATTTCACCGGACTAGAAAGTTAATTTCTAATGCTACAATAAAATGTATTTATTGATTATTATTCGAAATGAGAGGGCTTACTAGGGCTTCAGAGAAGTAGTGAATAACCGTGAATGGGCTATAGCGAGCTGGGTTGGTGTGTGTAGCGTCTTGTCGACCTTGTGTCCTTCCTTGACTTCATTTCTGCGAGTTGCTTGCCCGAGAGGAGGAGGGGGCGGACCCGGGGGCAGCGCGGACCAGCTCTCGCCAGTATGAGTGACGCCGACCCGTCGTCAGTTTCGTCATGTTGAAAGTCACCCCCCCCCCCCNGGGGGGGGAGGTACGCGCGCGGAATGAGAGTACGGCTGCGCGGAGCTGCACCTCGCGACAGGTGTCAATCAGCTCGGCGGCTGTTACCTGGAAGCCATCTCGCCACCTGTCCGCAGCCTTGCGTCAGCCGGCTATGCATTCCTACCTGCGCTCCTCACAGCCGCGCCCTACCTCTGCCGAGTTCACGCGCTCTTGCGGTCAACTCACTAACGATTCCCTAGCGTGACATCACTAAGGCAAAAAGCCCTTTGCATAACATCTTATCGTCCATTCGCGGTTTCTTCACACTTTTTGACTCGATTATTTGAAAAATCACACCATATAGGGCGTGTTTCATTCTTTCCTTTATTATGTAATGTATTTCAACCGTTTAATAGTTTTGTGAACATAACATTATCTTATTTATGGTTAAGTTGGACATTTACTTACATTATACCATTATTAGAAGATTTACTTTATATTTTATATTAGTAAAAACAGGGATAAGTTATGTGTGTTGGTAATGCCTAGTAAGAAATGGTTCTTATGTAAAATATTATTAAAGTCGCTACCCACGAATGCGGTGCGCTGCCCTTTGGTGTAATTTTCTAGGCTCGGTTAAGCTTCATTTAGATGAAGCGGAGGGATATACTGGAAGTAGAACTTTAGCAGCGCTTGAGAAAAGTTGGAAGTAATCGCGAGTGGACTATAAACAGGCATAAGTAGTTAGAAAATAACGGTTCGAACACAGCTCCATGACAGGGACACAGGGACACCACCGAACCTTGATAAGAAAACGTCAACATTACGTTTTGTATTCCACTTATATGACGTGTTTTCCCGTTTTCCCCCTAGAAATATCCCTTCCCCCCCCCCAAAAATGTCAAAATTTCTTTTTATCCCTAAAAAATTTCCCAAATTTCCCAAACATTTTTAAAAAATTTTATTTCCCAAAGTTTCTTCAATGACCCCACAATGTGGAGGTATGACTCCTTTTTGGGCAATAAGGGGTTGAGGGGTTAAGGGGTTATCTCAGGGTCTTCCCAAATGTGATATAATCTTCACGCTCTCGCATTCCATTGAGGCGCCGCAGTTTCGCAATGGATAGAGCACATGTTAAACATCATGCTCTTGCATTCCAAGCTGGGAGGGTTATCTCAGAGTCTTCCCAAATGTGATATAAACTTCACACTCTCACATTCCATTGAGGTGATGCAGTGACACAGCGGATAGATGGAACGTTAAACTCCACGCTCTCGCATTCCATTGGGGTGCCATAGTGATGCAACGGATAGATGACACGTTAAACTCCACGCTATCGCATTCCATTGGGGTGCAGCAGTGGCACAACGGATAGATGGCACGTTAAACTTCACACTCTTGCATTCTATTGAGGTGCCGCAGTGATGCAATGGATATATAGCACGTTAAACTTCATGCTCTTGCATTCCATTGAGGTGCCACAGTGACGCAATGGATATATGACATGTTAAACTCTATGCTCTCGCATTCCATTGGGGTGCCACAGTGATGCAATGGATTGATGACATGTTAAACCTCGCGCTTTTGCATGCCAAACTGGAAGGGTTATCTCAGAGTCTTCTTAAAATAAATTTTCATTTAAGCCCTACAAGCATAGGTGCTCGTAATTTCCGAACTGTTAAACATACAGGCGACAAATTCATAAAATATATATATTGTTCCTGACAACACAAATCATCGTAGAGTTATTTATGCCCTATATGTATAAAACATCATCACAGATTCTTTTAAGCCCTACAAGCATAGGTGCGCATAAGTGTCATATCATGCAAGATACATTCGGCAACTTCATAACATCACAACCATCATCTCAAAAGGGTTACGTCTACCCAAATGCGATTATCATTTAAGTCCTTCCTACTAGATGTTATACACCATGTGCTTGCATTCCAAGCCAGGAGAGATATCTCAGAGTCCTCCCAATGTATGCACGAGGGTCATCTCAGAGTCTTCCCAACCATACACAATGATAAAGCATTAAAGGCAACACACACTACTATGAAAACAATGGCGGGAACAGTCACGTCACTACTGTAATTTATCATTTCCATATTCCTACAATGCGAAGAGACATACAAATCATAAATGTAAGCTAGTGTAATAAAGAGAGAACACCACCGCGCATAAAGGAGCCTAACAGGTTACGCAAAGCTCTCGCAGGCCTAACGTGACGGGCGCTATCGCACACATCGATAAAGAAACCTAACATGTCTCGAAAGCGTCTCGCCACTAACAAAGTGGACATAAAGGTCACCGCCGCACCTTATGATAAAGGGGGCTCTAACATGTTACGCAGCTATAACAGGTTCAAACTCAATAGAAATTCCGATAATTTCACAGGTAAAAAAATACAATATGATATGTAAGTTAAAAAAAACTTATATATTATATATAAATATTTAAGTATCGAACACATCATACAAAAAATTACCATGAACTATATCTACAATAAAATATTTTCGTATATAACTGTGCTCAATATATGTTCGCACATTTCTAAGTAGGTAACAAGCAGGTCATGCTGTGACAACCCGAGATGAATAACACGAACCCTCATGTGATGTTAATCAAATAAAAGAAAATCGTTACATCTATATACATATCCACAAACATATGTGTTTTGACAATATAAACTTGGAAATCATTTGTTAAAGACTTACCATCGACAACTACATCGTCAACAGCAAGGGACTCCGTAGATTTGCCCCTTATATCACGACAACATGAAAGTAGTCATTACCTGTTCGCTCACAGTTGTTAGCGTAGCCGGTGCTGATTTGTTTATGATACACATCACACCCTCAGCAATGAAATAAACAATTATCACAGAACTATTTAAGTCCTACCGTCATAGTTGCTCGTAATTTCAGAACTTTTTAAGATACAGACGACAAATTCATAACACCGTCCTCGTCAACGAAAATTATCGCGCAGTTATTTTATGCCCGATAAGTATAAAATATATCACAGATTCATTTACACTCTACACGCATAGTTGCGCCTAATTTCCATCAATGCATGCAAACCAAGCTTGACCGAGTAAGTAACTTACATCAAGGGAAAAAATATATTAGGTCCCCGACTGACAGACATTTACTTTATAGATAAATATAAGGCACCCTTTTTAAATATATTTTGGAAAAATCACGCATTGAACTATGGGCATTGTCGTGGTAAAACAAATTTCTCGGTAATGTCTGCACAGCCTGGTTGACTCCCCGCACATAATGATAAAGGGACTAACATGTTACGCAAGGCTCTCGTAACAGGCGAAACAAGCAGCCTATAATATATGACATCACCATACATAAGGATGAAGGAACCTAACATGCTATGCGAAGCTCGCGAAAGTGTTTCATCATTGGTGACCTAACATAAAGGACAACGATAAAGGAGCCTAACATGTTACGCGAGGCTTTTGAAAGTGTCTGGACATTAGCGAAGCTGGTAGCCTATCATAAACCACCAGTCTTCCACTGAGGAAAGACCGAGACAGGCAATAGAAATTGACATGTGTACTGTATATAAGCGAGCGAGCGGCACGTAAAATGTTGTGAAAAGCAGGCTTTTACTACAATATGAAGTCAGAATCAATGGATGAAGACTCACCATCGCCGTCGTCATCAACAGCAAGGTATATTGAAGAGCTACTACACGAATTACAATGTCACCATAACTACTACAATCGTGCACTCTGCTATAATATGAGGACAGAACCAATAGCTGAAGATTTACCATCTACAACCTGGTTAACAGCAAGGGGTCCTGAAGAGCCAATGCAAGCAATACGACATCAATGTAACTACTGTGGGAATACTTTTAACACAAGTTATAGTTCACGCCAGCATGAACGTTTCCATTGCATGTTCAGCCCAGCATACAAAACGTTCCATGGCGATACCTGTGATGCCATGTTTACCCTAAGTGATAGTGTGTATAGACATAACAATACATGCAAAGGCTATGTTTGTCGTTCATCGGGAAGCGGGTGCAAGTATTGCGGCAAGGCATTCAGGAAGCGCAACTGGACCAAACGACATGAAGATAGCAACTGCAAATTTGCTACCGTCAATAAGACCTACCCATGTGATAACTACAGTGTAGTATATACGAATAAGAACAACTTGAATGCTCACAGAAGATATTGTTCTTCTTGCAAAAAACAGTCAGCATGAAGGTTTCGCTCGAATGAACACTATCGAGAGCATGTATCAAATATGATTATGTATTCATATTATGTCAAGTCTGTAAATAAAGGTAAATGTATGTAAATTATTTCTGTGTTGATGATATACATCACGTGATTGCATTCCAAGTCGGGGGGTTATCTCAGAGTCTTCCCAAAATATATTATCATTTATGTCCTTCCTACGAGATGATATACGTCACGTGCTAGCATTCCAAGCCGGGAGGATTATCTCATGTATGCGAAAAAAGAAACTAATTCTTCATATGTGAAATGAATTTATATTTTTTAAAAATATATATGATAATATACTTGGAGTAATATACACATATGTCACTTTCACTTTCACATTATCCTGAATATTTCGGATGTTTCCAATAACTATAATTAGCACATCGGTATCACAAGTTCGTATGACCACATTCGAAGCTTTTCTCAATGTAGTCAAATTGTATACCATCCTAGAGTCAGTTTCTATGTGACCACATTTCTAACTTTGTTCTTCAAGGGCAGTAACTGCATCCTCAGTAAAAAAATAAAAAAAAGTAGCAGGTCTCTTCTCTATTCACATAAAGTGCAAACTGCTTGAAAAATTCGGCATAATTTTCTGAGACCCATTCGTTCACGAGAAAATTTACCAGACTCTGCTTGAACTGGATGCTTCTTAAATCTTTCATGAAATCGCTTCTTGAATCTCTTTCAAAATCTTTAATGGACGGGAAAGCATACAGATCAAAAATAAGGTGAATGCAGGCACATTTAGCAGCGCTGATCTTTTTTAAAATAGCCTTTGCGATGACCCCATACGTAGCAGGAAGGGTGCAATAAACGGAAACCGTCTATAATTATTACATCAGTGGTAGTAGGTGCTTCATGGGAAGTAAGCCCTTCCAAATATTTCAGCAGCACACTTTTTTGGGTCTTCAAAATTGTTCCATCGTGGTGCCCCAAGGAAAGTGGAACTGGTGTTAAAGGGAATCTCAACACAAACTGTAAATCGATGTTGTTTTTTAGGGATAAGGTAAGAAGACGACAAAATCAATTTCTCTCCATCTTCAAGGTTTCAGTCTTTTCAGCTTTTTTGATTGTTAGTGTAGGGTGGTCAGCTACGAAGTTAAGAACCTGATTTCGCTGGATGGCCTTGTAGAATCTAGAAAAATCGCCAGAGCATTCTGCTCTAAATTTCAAATGCAGCTCTCGCCCTCTGACTGGAACTTCTTTCAAGACTGTGGATACATTTTGACTTGCTGACTTCCCTGTACACAAGTTGAACAACAATGCTGGTTCTAATTTGATATCAAATGGATTTAACGTGTCATCGAAGGCCTCAAAGATTTTAATGAAGTGGTCTTGGTCACGGATGATTCTGCCTCTTTTCAAATCCTTTGTAGTATCTTCTTTTTCAGTCATGCCTATTTCATCGAATAAATGACTAACAATATCTGTCCTTTGGGAATGGCTGTGAGCCCATCTTTGCCTAGCTGATATTGAATTAGTGGCTAAAATAATGCCACTAAGTTTATTGCCAGCATCCGCATTGACGGTTTGCTCCAACGTCAAATCAACTGGTGTCCGCGAAAATCTTTTATTAGTCCTTTTTACAGAAAATAATCCTTCTTCTAGTTGTTGTGAAATGTGGTCATCGGTTGTCAGTGCCTTTATGATGTTATCGGTAAATGGTAACAACCATCTGGAGTAGTTTTGATGGTTCATGATAAAGAAAAGGTCACTTATTTTCAACAGGCTGTTTACAGATATATCAATATCACCCATACGGACGCTTCTATTGAAATTATTATACAAGTATATGTACTGCAGATAAATAATCCAAATCTGAGCCGTCAGACTATGGTGGCCTTGTGTAGTTTGTTGTTCGAACTGTAAATATTTCTCGATGTGGGATATCAATTCTGAATCAAGTCCGAAATTTTCCAGTGTTGACAATTATTGCATCGTTGCTTCCATAACTAGTCTTGGAACATCATGGTTTTCGAAAACAACGCGATTTTCTACAGTTGATAAAAAAGAGTCATAATGACATTTTTGAAGACTGAGAGTTAGCAATCGGTGAATCCTCTTGCAACGATTGTAATTAGTCCCACCGATGAATCCCAATACGGAGCCAGCTGCAAGTATCCCTTACTCGCTGAGAATCTCAACGATACCCGAACCATCTATAAACTTCCCTAATGCTTTGAACATTGCCATCTCTATGTGGAATGGACCTAGTCCAACGAAAATGTTATCAAACTGTAGTTGATCTTGATTTTGTATTTCCAGAGCCATTTTTGCAATATTTAGATCGTAAGTGCAAAATATTTTGCTTTGTCCACATTCGTCCATCACTTGTAAGGCCATTTTCAACGTATGTCGTAACAGCGTATGATGTGGGGGAAGAATTAATTTGTGGGAGGTAGACGATATACAGATACATTTGAATGTTTGGGGTTCTTCATGAACGGTTCTATTTCAGAAATTACTTCTTCAAAAGCTTGCCGCCTTCTGATTCGAGCTTTATTGGCTTCACTTTCTTTTAGTTGTTGTTCTTCATCTTGTAAAACATCAGAAATAACTTCAACTTCCATTGCATCATCTGGTATCTTGTTATGAAAAATGATTCCAACTGTGTCGTGAAGGGTATTTTTACCGGTTAAAGTTTCTACAAACCGGTCGAAATTATTAAAGGCCACACTAGTAAATAAATTTGGCAACTTCTTGATTGGGTAGGAGATTATTGATGTTTCTTGATGAGCTGTATATGACAATTCTGTTTCTATTTCTTCAACTAAATTATAGCTCACTGAGTGACCTAGCCTGTTTAAAATGTTGACTATTTTTTTACTGCCAGTGATGGTTTTGGTCGCACTTCCAAGCAACAACTGTTTCGATGGCTTAGTGCGTCCGTTCGTTGCTGTGAATATTATATCAGAATAAATTGAATCGGTGAGTCGGTTCCGAGATAAGCTGTCTTTGCTCGTTGTTGGGCCATAAATAACATCTCTGATAAAATTATTGAGTNTGCTGTGAATATTATATCAGAATAAATTGAATCGGCGCGTCGGTTCCGAGATAAGCTGTCTTTGCTCGTTGTTGGGCCATAAATAACATCTCTGATAAAATTATTGAGTTCCGGAGGAATATCGCATTCCCCCTTTGTACAAATCGGAAAGTTTAACTTCCCTTGAAGGCAGACGATATTAATTGGCGTTGATGATTTCCTTTCTCAGTGAATAGGCAGCCAGCCTCCTTCATGAGGGACTCGTGTTTCATTTCCTTCAATTTGCATTCAATCACTTTGGGAACAAAATTCATTGTAGACTTGAAGAATGTATGTTAATTTTTAGACTTATCAACAAGGAGAGTAGAAGGAAAACGTTCCAAGAGTTTTTGTTCAAGGTACTGTGATCGTATCATAGCGGTTGTCGAAGTCGGTTCAAGTGACTCGATTTTATCTTTAAATACTTTGTGTAACTCCTTCAAAGCAAACATTTTCTCCTTCCGCAGTATTTCTTCTTCTACGATATAAAATACAAATTTGAATCCCGCATAGTTCAATGAACGTTGAGACATAGCTGGGCTGTGTTGGCTGAACAATGTTTTGTTTTCTTCTTCCTTTCGTAAGATACCTTTTCATGCAAATGTCGTGATATCGCACTTCTTTTGCCACGAAATCTCCTAGGTCAATTATTGTGAGTATCCTTCTATCATCAAATGCTGAGGCTGCCTCCATCACCGTCCTTTCAATAAGGTTTGTTGCTGAAAATAATTTCTGTTCCTTTTGTACGTACTTTTTTTCGAACTTTACCACAGAACAAATATATTTTCTTTAAGACTCCTGATGAAGTGATTAGTCTTTCTCTTCTTGGCCGGGTTTCCCCTGATGGGCCAGGGATGGCGTTAACCGACTTGAAAGGGGCAATTTCATCACAAGAGGCGGGACTTTATCATAATGTCGTTGTTTTACAGCAGTGAATTTTCTGTAGCATGCGCTATGATAGCCATTTTGTTCATCTACCTGAGTAGGAATATTAAAATCTGCATACTGCAAGTTGTTGTAGCAACGTGCTTTCAGAGTGGTCAGACATTTATTCAATGTCACGCCAGTGAAAGGTTTTATTTGTTCCTCAGGTCCGGTGTTCATACAATGAATGGAGCACGCCCGTGAAGGACCTCCAGCATTTGCCATGATGTTTGTGATTCATTCAGTGTGTCCAAATCGTGATCTAAAATAAAGCAAATAATCCTTGTACCAAACTCACATCAATTAATGGTTTGTCGTACATAATACCTAAGAAAGTAATGCATGTACCTGACCCTAGAGTAGCCCCCATTCTGGAAAACCTAGAAAAGGTGGGGGTTTTTGTATCGTTGGAAAAAGTTATGGAAAAGTCGGTGAATTTGTTGAATACCTACATTATGATAATTAGTCAGGGAAATCTCAAACTGCTGAGAATGTAGGCTACGTTAGAATTATTGAGAATAGTATTTTGTTTCAGAGTTTAATATAGTATTAGTTCACACTTTTTCATTGTTCTAGTTCTCAGCAAATAGAATTGAATTTATACCATTTGGAGAAATTTTCCCCCTTGTTTGAACATAGAAACACACTTTATCAATTCTTAAGTCAGGAATATTAATTTCATTTTTCTACCAAGAAAAATCAGGTGACTTCAAGATTCCAGATTGGGGACTACTTTGAATAAGTCCTGATATTGATAAGTACACTGCCGTGTGAAATAAGAATGTCTCAACTCCAGACACCAAACATTTCAAAACTTCGCCTCAATGTTTTTCATAGAAACCCCGCTGTAGGTTACCCGCAGTACATTCTAGCAACCCCATTATTTGGAGGAACATCGATAGGAATTCACTCAACTCAACTATTTAAAAAAAAATAGCAAAAAAAAAATAAATTTGTAATCGATTAATTGCACGTAAGGCGTTTTTTGAAAATAGTTTTAACTTTTATCATTAACTTTTTTGGAATATTTTCGAATCTGAAATGCCTCGACTCGCCCGTAAGGCGTTTTACCTTCACACAAATCGCTGTCCCTAAGGAATTAAAAAAAAAAAAAAAAATTCAAGGAGAATGTCTCAACTTATACAAATTAGATTTTCATGTCCCACAATGTTCATTTTGTGATTTAAAAAAAAAACGCTGCAGAGTTTGCACAAGGTATTATTCAAGCGTAGAATTTTATAATGGATAGAACTATGGCTGCACTGGCAAGCAAAAATTTCCCATAGAGCTACACTCAGATGATCAGGGTGGGCCGCTGTCTTGTCATTCTTACTCTGCAATCCTACAGAAGCTGCATTCCAAATTTCAGCTCAGTAGGATGTATCAGAGAGAAATGAGTTTCGTAGCTCACTCAGCTGATCAGGGTAGGGCGCCGCCTCATCATTATTACTCAGCAGTCCCACAGAGGCTCATTTCCAAATTTGAGATTGGTAGGGTGGATAGGACAGAAATAAGCTCGAAAAACAACATTTTTAACCCACAGTAACCCAGGGTGTGGTTGGATCGGGCTGCCGAGGTTGAGGGACCAACTAGGGCCCAAAAGGAGACTGTGCGAAATTTCAGATTTTCCTAAACTTTTCCTTTGGGTTAAAATGGCCCGGACAGCGGACATACAACTGATTAAATAGGTGTATTATTCAGAGAATAATAAACCAAAAGACCTCACGTTCAATAAGCGGCGTAAACATGTAAAGGAGAAACGCCTCAAGAATGGGCGGAATTACCCCCACTTCCGAAAAGAATTTTGAAATTTTGNTGTTTATGCTTAGTTATTAAAAAAAGTAAGAAAGAAAACATCTGATAGACTTACCTTGAGTAATGATGGAGCGTAATGTAATGAGTTCCATGCATGGCGAAACGAACGCGTCGCAATTATCGACTTGACTGAACTACGGCTTGCTACAACTTCAGCCTCTCCCCTCTCCCTACTACCTAGGGGGTGCCTAGTGGAATTTTCCTCACCAACTCACGACAGGTAGAGAACACACCCTTTCCTTTTGTGTACACGGGTGGTCTTGGGGCTATTCTCTCTTAGTCACATTAATCTCAATTTCATCACCAATGACGTCGGTAAAAATAGAATTTCAAACTTGTCAGTAAGTCTTTACTTTTGAAAATGTCAATTGAACACGAAGTTATGCTTGTACCTCAGCGAAAATTGCATCTTCGAAACTGGGGGAGTGGAGGATTTGAAGTTACAACACTGCGCTAAATGTTTCTGAACGGCATTCTCGGAACAAAATGCTGAATTTAAAGTTCCGCCTGCCAGTACTTTCCATCGGACTATTGCCGGCATACTAGGTTTATTCGTCTCTCCATGTCGATTAGTTTCAATGGACGAAATTTCAAAAGGCGGCATACAGTTTCATTTTATTTACAAAAAGTACACTTTTTCAAGTGCCGTCTGCTAGTACTTCCCACCGGGTATGAGGGGGCAGACATGGTTTTTCGTTATATTCGTGTCATGTAGTACCTCCTATCCAAGTTTCAGCTCTCCGTAAATACTTGCAATTTTGACGAATTTTCGCAATTTCAAACGTCGGCCATATCTTAACCCACCCGCTTTGAGGTGGCAGACTAGCGGAAATGGATCCAGGCTAGTAAGTCCCATTAACTTCTATATTTAAGAAATCTCCGCCTTTTACGGCCATTTTTCAGAGCTGGTTCCTGGACTATTAAACCTAGCCGCATTTTTAAACGTGTTGCAGTAACAGTCAACCTTCAACTTATTTTAATGTGTCTCAGAGAATAATACAGGTAAGCTATCAAATATTTGCTTATGTCCGAGTACAAACATATTACGGTGATGATTCATACAGGAATAAAATCGTTATATTAAAATTTAACAAAATAACTATTGTAAACGGAAGTTTAACGACATAACTGGCAATCATGTTAACTAAACTGCGCAGTTAATAGGAAAACATGCAATGGATTAAAAAAAAACAATTGAATGATTTTGAATAAACCCTTCTCCAATCCATTTACTCTACCAGCCTCTTTTGACGTCTATGTTTACCAGCAAGATAAAAATATGTAGGTATGAAATTTTATATGGGCGCAAATCCCGTTAAAATATTTCATTAAATTAAATATGGAATTAAGTAACACAATACACAGTCACTTTCATGGCAACCAGTCTGTGGCAGAAAAAAATTAATAACGCCAGAAAAAAAAGTAATGATATCTACGCTGTATGTCTTATAAAATTATTTACCACCTGCGTAAAAAACTTTAAATATTTGGAAATAATTTTGCAAATTCATACCTTGGATTTTGCAGTTAATGCTGCATCAGAAAATGGCATACTTTGTGAAGCAATGTTGACTGCACATATAACATCGCAGTCACTGGTTAGAGCACTGAACTGTCTCTGGTAACGTCAATAGCTGACATGACAACCACGTCACTGTCACGTTGTCGAGAGTGAGGCTTAATTTGAGCGGTTATTTAATTAGTGTATTCTATCGCGGCATTAGCGTACAGATAAGGAGAGCGCAGCGGAGACGACAGGAGTAGCAAGCCACGCTGTGCACGAGTGAGTGCCGGAGATAAGGCGATGTCGAGTGAGAAGTGCAGGAAGCCGAGCACGCACGCCTCACGTGAGGAAGCTACCTACTGTGGAGGAAGGATTACGGCTCGCTGAGACTTGGCGTAGATTAGCGACGCGACCTGGCCTGTGGTTGTAGCCACTAGGTCTCACTGTCCTCCGTGGCTATTGCTCCATTGCACCATTCTACCCTGTAAACCGAGATTCACCCAGTTTAGCTCGGAAATGAGCCACGAATCAAAGATACAGATGTTGCACAAATAACATCTGAAGTCCTTCGATCTCGGTTCACACGAACCAAGTTAGAGCTGACAACACTGTGCAGGGTAATGCTGTTCTATTCATATTGGCCAAAATATTATTAATTCTTTGTTCCTACGAGCATATTGCTTAAAGACACATACATTACGAGCTGCAATGTTGGGATTTTTCCCAGGGTTGTTAGTTTTTTGTGTGACTTACTGGTTTTTCTTTGACTCTATTATGAAGCAAAGGAAATGACAGAAAAGCTTTATTTTAAAAATATTCTTCTAACTCCTGCATATGATAAAAATGCTGTAATCACATAAAAATTAATCTAAATATAGGTATTTTTGTTGAATATGTTTGAGTTTATTTCTTCCTACTTATGTAATGTAACTCACCTGAAATTTTCCATAATATTTTCGTTATTATATGCACTGACTTACAATGCAATAGAGACGGTAGTATGAACGGAGGCAGATGAGTCCCGCGAGAAAATCTCCACTGTTAAGTCAACAGGTTGCTGGTTCGTGTCTGTTCTTGAGCATGGGTTTCACAGCGCGTGCATAAGGGCACTTGCCACCAAAAAATGTGTTATTTTATATTTGTACTACATACTGTTCTACTTTTATACATTATCAGTGACAACTCTTTTCTCGCAAAAAAACATATATTGAGCGCATATGTAGTTTTCGCGTAGATACATGTCAGATTCGTTATTTTACTATTTCAGAATGTACAGATAATTAAAACCATCTTAGGTACAGAAATTAGATATTTCACACTGAAATATGATGCCGAGAGCTACTTCAACACGTCTATAAAATTATACAAGGAATGCATTTTTGCAATTTCAAAAAATAGCTGAAAATATGGAAATTCTTGCACATTTTTGGTTTGTGACTCCGCCATAACTTTTAGAAAATAACTTCTGCTAAACATACTTTGAAATGAATTACGACAAGCCTTTTTCAGTTGCCCTTTTTAAATTTTCTGCAAACAGTTTGGTTTATTTTATTTGTGCATTACAAAAACAGTAAAATTTTGACTTTGACATGTCTTTTGCAGAAACCATGCGATCTAAAAACAAATTACCTGACGAAAAGGCAGTCACAGAAAATGTCTATAAGTTGAACAATATAGAGTACAATTCATATAAAATAACAAAATTCTGCATGGCCAACGCCCTTAAAATATCCTTGTTTGTACCTTAATGGGAACAGTTAGACGCCACCTGGAATTTATATTTTCTGGCCATTACTTATGTCTGAGATTAATTTCTCATACTGTGACTCTGAAGGGTCCAGATAATTTTCTCATATTTTAGAGTCTACTATCGCATCCATAGTCATCATAATGTAATCTATAATTAATTACCTTTTATTCCACATGGCAAACAAATAAAGGCACCCCATTGATATTATCATCATTAAATCACCTGGGTAATATACTCTGCCATGCCAAAGAACAAATTTCAGTGATGAGTGCCGAGTACATTTTATGGCTCAAAAACCTACCAACAGCACAATTATTTATATCTCTTCCTGTTGAATAGGAGGGAGTGTTAACTGTAGTTGTTTTGGAAGTAACGTACTGGTAAGTAAGCTCGTTGCTCTTCTGTAGATCGAATAAATGCGTGTTTATCTGTTTTTTTACATCCCATTCTCATTTTATATTAAATTCATGTCTAAATAGTTTTTGCCATTTCTTAAAAACTATTAAAATATACTAGTGGAAATTTTGCTAAATTATATTTGGTTATTCTAATTTTAACTTATTAATGGCAAAGTTAAGATGACGCCAGCATGATATTTTTGGTCATGGACATAGTATTACGACATGGTAATTTATTCATTATTTCTATCTTTTATTCGTGTTTAAATAGTTCTTGCTATTACTTTTTTCTCTAACAAATAACATATGTTAGTGTAATCGAAGGTTTTGCTAAATTATGTTTCGTAATTGCGTAGTTTAAATGATTACGGTATAGTTAAATCTCTATAAATATACACGGTAATTATATTAACATAACATTTAGTTTTAAATAATTTAAAAGTTAAAATACGGTTTTAAGTTTAAGAACTATAATTATGATTGCTGTTAAGAACAGTGCAGTCGCAGAAGCTCTTGAACTATACGCGCAGTGCTAGAGTCTGTGAGAGGCCACTCCACTTGCACGTCTCGTGTTTCCGTCTGGCGTCACTAATGGCGCCGCCAGGCGACAGTGATCACCCTTATTCCTTGAAGGAACTCTTCAGCTCTACACATTCCGGGCCACACGTATGTCGTAGCATGTGCACATGTCCCCTCGCTTCTCCAAACTGCTCGTTCCTGCTTCTTCTTGTGAGTGATAGTTTTCATGGAAGCCATTGGCTTGTCTTCACACCATCAAGGGAGCATGGGTCGTCAATTAACGGTATAGAGGATAATCGTACTTCACAATTGTATGAAAGTCAATAGGTAAAAACGGAAATTGTTTTTACATGCTATACGATAGCAAATATTTTACCAGAGTGGTGTATTTCTGCCGGGCTGTTTCTTACGCCCTTAAATTTTTAGCTGCTGTTGCGGCGTAATATATTATGAGAAATAAATGCACCAATATTGCATTATAGTTGCTTACACAGTTGGCAAGACTCATTACAGAAGATTCCTCTTTTTTTAGTTTTTCTGTGTTGAATTCCATTTGTCCCCGTCATCTTAGACAGCTTCATGTATGGTCGGTTGGACAAAGTACCGGTTCCCATTACCTAAGCATTATAACCGGTATTAAAATGGTAACACGCAGAAATTTTAGTAACTTTTTAAACACATAAAAATTTCGGAATTCTGAAGTTATGAAAATTTATTTCGATCCTCTCACGGAAATGATTGCGCTGGAATTGCTGTAGCTTTGACGAGTTGCGTTTTAATTTCAGGTTGGGATGAATGTCATTCAAGACTTTTTGTATACAATTTGTGTTTATCGTGTAGGTCAAACAGGCAATGACTTACAGGCAGCGCAGTGCAAACCTGGGACCTCCTGAATGTTTGTTCGACATACTACTGCATGATCAAACATGCTTGTTGCGAATAGACTATCCTGTAGTTTTGAAAACATCTTTTGTATGCCATTTTGACTTAAATATTTTGTACAATTGGCAATTAGAATAACTAAAGGAAAACTATACCTACCAACTACGAGAAATGTCTGGGTTTTTAATCAGTTCTTAGCCAAATCATTTAGTCCATCACAAGATGATAACGAAGTTGATTTAATTATGCGAAATTCGCACAATAAAACTGAACTGCGCTATGCAAATGGAAAGTTTGTAATGTTGGTAATCGCGCTAACAGCTGGCATACACATGCTATTGCACACTGAGAAGTGATGATGCGAAATCTATTGTGCAAGTTTGGTTTATTAAGTTCATGTAATGGAAACACTCGTCTGCTGTAAACGTCACTTGACCGTAAAGTGAATCTGCAAAGTAACTCACTAGGTTCATGTTCACTTGCATATGTACGTTTTCATCAAGATGGCTGCGATAAAACATTTCAACCAAGGTTTTGCAAAAAATGAACTGATCATTGATTGTATAAAGGCTTTAATGTTTCGTTTTGTGAAGTGTTTTTTTTTTAATTGTGAAAATGTCTTGCAGAGCGCAAATTCCCAAAACATAAAATCAAGAACAGAACTTGAACTAGTTAATATATTTTGATGGGGTTATATTTATTAACAAGACATTTAAATACTGGTAACTATCAGTATACAGCGATAGTTTAAAAAGTCAATACTTTTCATTTTAAACTTGTTAATGTTCTGCAAAAAAACATTACGGATATAAACCACAAAATCAGCAAATAAACCAAAATTATTGTTTTAAACAAAATATTTTCATCCACAGCTATATAATAATAAAATGTATACATCATAATTTTTTTTAGCAAAATGTTTTCACTTCTGAGAAAATCAAAAACCGGTTAAAATCAAGAAATGATATTATTATGGAGTTACAAAAATAAATTTAATAGACATTAAACAATTATTTTTACATATGTACTGATTTTATAGTATCTATTACGCTATTGTTCGGAAACTATACCTCCCATCAACTATTTCTGTATGTAATGGTTTTGATAATCCACATAAACAGCCAATAAAATAAACCCCATAGAATTACATTAAGTAGTTCAAATTCTTTAATTGATTTAAATTTCGGAAATTCACGCACAGAAATACCTATCCATAGTCCTTAAGGGCTCCAGTAGCTATATAATGTAGATTCGAAGACAGCGTCATGACAGGGACACAGGAGCTTACCAAGGAAATGACAAACTTCATGCGTTTGCATTCCGCTTCGGCGGCGGCGAACTTGGCAGCCAGTGCCAAAATTTCCAAAAATATTGCAAATTTTTTTTAAAAATTAATTTAAAAAAAATAATTTTTTATTTCAAAATTTATTATTAAAAAAATATTTTTTTTAAAATAATGCTTTCAACATTTCTAAAGTTAAATATGTATTAAATATTTCAAAAGTTAAATTTTTTTCTTAACATTTTAAAAGTTCCAAAAAAAAATTTCCTCGCACATTCCTTGGTGGCCATGTTTGTTTGTCGTGTGTGTCCCTCAGACAACTCCCAGATGTTAGTCGTATCCCAACGGAGATTCCTGCCATGACATAGCCTTGGGCTATGCAACTTCACGATCTTGCATTCACTGGGGAGTGGGGTGCCATGGTGACACAATGGGTAGAGCGCATGTTAAAACTTCATGCTCTTGCATTCCATAGCAAGGGGGTGCTGCAGTGACAAAACGGATAGAGCACATGTTAAAACTACACTCTCTTGCATTCACATGGGCGGGAAGACGTGACCCAAGAGAGACGCCCACCATGGGACTTTGCGATATGTCATATCGAATTGGGGGGTGGGGGGGGGCGTTGTGACGTAGTGGATAAAACGCATTAAAAAAATTTATGCTCATGCATTCCATTGCTATGAGGGGTGCTGCAGTGATTGGACAGATAGATGACAAGTTAAATTTAATGCTCTGTCATTCCATTTCGATGGGGGTGCTGCGGTAACGTAGTGGATAGGGTGCGTACTTCGCGCTCCTGCATTTGGAGGACCGATGTGTCCAAAGAGAGACGCCTGCCATGCCGCCATGACATAGCCTCGGGCAAACGGCTCCTTACAGCTACCACCATGAGGCTGATGCAGTGGCGTAGTGAATAGAGCGCAGCAGCTCCCGAGAGAGATGCCTGCCATGACAAATATGCTAGAGCCTTGCATGTTTTAAATAATAATAAAGATAGCCCCTCTGGCTCTGCCTCGCCTCGTCGAGAGAAAGAAAAAAAAATTATATAAGTCTTACCATCACACACACTCTCCCTCCTGGCATAGAGCATAATTACATACACGTGCACACGCGTCCACCACCCAGACCCAAGTGGCAGACCGCATCACACACGTACTGTAAACAACAGATATCGCCCAGGGTTGCAAACGAAAAAAAAAACTGACATAAATATTACAGATTAACCGATTCGCATATCAGTTCGATGGAGATTGTACCGCAGTCAACCACGCTTCCTATCCACATCAGTGATGTCAAATAAGATGAAACTAATGTTTTTAAATTACGGCATGGCAAGTTATTACGGACACCGTACGAGGGATCATAGGGGGACCGAGCAACTGTGGTAAGACACGTGTCCTTGGTAGCCTCCTAGAGGAACCCAACGGTCTTTGGTTCGAAAACATGTACCTATACTCGAAATCTCTTCATCAGCCAAAGTACTTACGGCTATCGCAAATACTACAAGCCATTGCTGGACTTCGTTATTTTCCATTTAGCGATAATTAAGTGGTCGTGCAGCCAAGCAAGGCATTACTGAACTCGGTGTTCATTTTCGACGACATGGTGTGTGAGAAACAGGCGACTATGCAGCAGTATTAGCAAGGAACACCATGTAGCAGTGGTTTCTATTTACCTGTGTCAACATATTCAAGAATGCCTAAACAGCTTCTTCATGACAATGCTAAGTTCCTAGTACTATTTCGCATGGACGACCTGAATTCACGCCACGTCTACTTGGACCATGTTAACGCTGATATGACATTCGACAGATTTAAAGACATAGGTTCTTGTTGCTGGCACGAACCTCATGGGTTCCTAGTGATAGCAAAAGGTTTTCCTCTTGATAAAGGTCGGTACCATAGGGGTTTCGATCAGATCATTATAGTGCATCAGTGAAGTATGAGCTATTCTGTATCCAAGTTCGGCCATAGCAGGCTGAAGTGGATGCCGGAAAGATGTATTATATCTACTAATGATGGGAACTGTAGTTTCGGAGGAAAATGAGCAAAGAATTTAGGCAGCGTAAAACAAAATGGTGATGCCACGAACATATCCTTTGTTTGCAGCATTATGTCGGAAGTGTTGCGGCCAGTAACGTCACTTCAAAACAGTATGGAGGCGCATCTGCGCACATTATTGACAGGTATGGCATGAATCACAGCTTTAGAGACAGTGCTGAACGGCGTGGGAGAGTGTATAGCCAGCAGAGTTCATAAGACCATGTCAAGTGAATTACACACATTGGCCGATGATGTTAAAAAACTGTCTGCGTCGGGTGGGAAGCTGGCCACCGTGGAAGGCCGTCTGTTTGACACTGATATACTTACCACTAACATGGATTTGCGACTCGGTACATTAATTGAAAACGCATCCCACCTGACCGCTTTTACTACCGTGGAAGGGAGGCTGTCCGGCAACACAAATGTACTGTATACCAATATGGAGGCCCAGCATCACAAATTATCCGATGACATACTTAAACTGAACACATTAGGGGCAAGGATTTCAGCAGTGGAGAAGAAAATCACCTATGCGGGAGAGCAAGGAAGCACAAGAGTTCTAGTGTGTATCACAGCATTACTAGATGGGTACCTTAATGTAAAGACAGAGAGCGTGGTACCCTCGCAGCTGGAATCAAACCTCGTCGCCATGGAAGACCGTCTGTTCGCCAACACGAACGTACTGTATACCAAGCTGGATGCCCAACTTAGCAACATATCCGATGATGTAGGGAAACTCGGCGCGTTAGGCAGTGCGTTTGCAGCTATGGAGAAGAAAATTAATTATATAGGCGATCAAATTAGCAGTCTCGCCGCGAAACTAGATGGTCACCTTAATTACAATGCCTCGAACGATGTGGGAGAGCAAGTTAGAGGTCTTGCCGCGAAACTATACAGTCACCTTAATGACAAAGCCTCGAACGATGTGGGAGAGCAAGTTAGAGGTCTTGCTGCAAAACTAGACAGTCACCTTAATGACAAAGCCACGAACAATGTGGGCGAGCAGGTTAGAAGGCTCGCTGCGAATCTAGACAGCCACCTTAATGACAAAGCTGCGCTGGAAGCAATAAGTAAGAAGTTAGAGGCGAACATCGATGCCGTCAGTACTTTGTGCGTTACAGTAACTACGCATTTTCAGATGTTAACCAATAACATGTTAAGCATAGTGGGAAGCAAGCTACCTGCTGTTGAAGTGCAGCTGGTAGATTTGGGCGAATGCATCAATTATAGGTCACTTGCGACCCTCGCAGCAACATTGAGAGATAATCTACGTATAGCGAACAAGAGCGCCGACAAGCTGAGTAATGTAGATGCCAAGCTCACAGCAGTCAAGACAAAGCTCGATCAGTTCGACATTTAGGGGTTTACAATCCTGTCCTCGAAACTAGACGACTGCCTTAATGCGTCAAGCGCAGGTTCGACTATGCTAAACACATTATGTACGCAGCTGGAGAGTGTAGGTAGCTTAGATACGAAACTCAGCTCGATATTTGAAGGGATGACAAATAAACTTATTACAATTATGCTCGAAGAACTCGACATCCGTAACCAAACTTTGAGTACGGGACTTGCAGATATTGAGGAACTTATGCGTCACAGGATTGTGCGTAATTTAAATGATTTGCGCACAGACGAGGGAAAATGGATGCATTGCGAGCATGTGCGTACTGCAGTGCTCCATAAAAATAAATAAATGGCGTGTGGGGAGTGCACCCGGGGCAAGGCAACACCCTCCAAGTGACGGTCTTTCCATCTGGGACCCATAAGTGACCATCATCCCCGAGCATGACAGAAAGTAAACCCTAGAATGGAGCGGCACTGGAATGCAAGGGCGGGGAAATGGGAGTACCCCGAGACAACCCGCCGGCAAGCACCATCGTCCAGCACGATTCCCACATGCGAAAATCCAGGAGTGAACCCACCGGGGATCAAACCCGGATTGCCACTGTGGGAGGCGAGCGCCCTGGCCACTACGCCACCGCTGCCCCTGTGCTCCAGAAACTAAATACTTTCTGAGAAAAAATAGTCAATCTGATTGCACATAGAGTCATTCCTAATATATATAGTATGATTGTGTCGCTATAATTTTTAGTATAATGTCTGCAGCCATCGAGGATTTATGCCGCGTCATTGCAAGTGTGCGCGATAAGTACCTACTAGCCAAGTGCGCGCGTATGGAGTGCGATGCATTATTGGAAGAAGCCTTCAGCCCGATCACATCCTGGCTGGATACTTTAAAGTGGCAACCTGCTCACCCTGTCGGTAGTGTGAAGACTGACCCGAACGTCGAACTAAAGCCACTTACGGAGGGCGACGATGATGATTATGTATCGTTGGCTGAATCGAAACGTAAAAAAAAACGAAGGTTCCAGGTCGGACACTGTTTGTAATTATTTCACTTCCTATACAACTTGTTTTAACGACGTGATATACGGCTTATATAGGCGGAATAAAAATGGTATCTTGGGAACAAGCACATTTATTTTCTACCCAACGATTACATAAAGATCGACAAATGAATTCATACGCGCTGCTGCGGACCTCTACGAGCTGTTATTCAAACACAGACCTTGCGAGTTTTCACGAGAAGCTCTGCACCAATACCAGAAATTACTTAAACTCACGAACGCACATTTAACCAATAATGACATAACTGCCAATACATATAAGGATGAGTCACACCCGAAATTCGACATTATTGCCGAGTTGTTTCCCGACATAGGCCTAGCTAGTGGTTCGGGACTGACTTCAAAGCTTGATGGGGGCAGCCAGCTCGAATACGTGTACTGGGACATCAACAAGCTTGTAGCACGACTTCGACTACTCATGGCATCTCAACAGGCAGCTAATCATTCACACACGAATGAGATTGTGAATATCGTGGAGGAACTGAGTGAAGGTGGATACATCTACTGAACATGTCTTGTGCTGCGATTGCAGCCGAGATTCACCGGCCAGCAAGAAGAAATTTCCGCAGAAGGAGAGTACTCGTCTTTTGACTTGACGATTTGTATCAAGCCGATCTGGTGTGGAAATGATCCCGTATGCAGCAGTGAATAAGAGCTAACCGTAATTAATTGTTACAGCAAATACACATGGGTCGTACCAGATCACCGAAAAAGCAGGGCGGACGTTGCTGACACTATGAAAGTGGTCTTAAACGATAAGGGGCCACCTAAGAATTTGTAGACTGATTTAGGTAGAGAATTTTACAATAAGGCTTTCTGTTCACTATTGGACGTGAACAAAATTAGCCACTGCACGCACAGAGATAAAAAAGCTTCTATTATAGAGCAATTTAACCGCACGTTAAAAGCAGATATGTGGCGTGAATTCTCGGCGCCAGGAAGGTATTCATGGCTGGATATGTTACTGTGACTTATTACCAAATAAAATGCTAGAAAACGCAGGGCCATTCGTATGCGACCGGTGGGCGTTAAAGACGACGAAGCTTTGCTGGAGACGGTGTTTAAAAACGATAAGAAAGTGGATAGGCGAAAGACGAAGGTGAAGGTGGGAGACTATGTCCGCATTTCACGAATTAAACCACAATTTGCGAAATTTTACACGCCCATCTTGTCCGTTGAACTTTACAGAGTTGTCAAGATTCGACATAACGAACCTTGGACCTTTGAGTTGGAAGACTTAAATGGCGAGCATGTGAAAGGGCAGTTCTATTGCGAGGAGATAATGAAAACGAAATTTCCCGTCACATGTTTGGTCGAGCAGGTATTACAGCACAAAGGTAGGCGAACTTTCGTAAAATGGCTAGGATTCCCCTTCAAGTAAAACAGCTGGGTATTAAAATCAGATCTGAGTAAAATATAATTGTTTCTACACTTGCGAAATACCATAACGAACTGTGGTAAAAAAATCACAAGCAATGGAAATACGTTTTTGTCTTCATGCAAGAAAAACTAGGAGCTGCCTCGCGACCGACAGTGGAAGAGAGAGACCTTGACACATGCTGTGAAACACACCGCCTTGTCTGGCCGCCCTCGGCTTGTACGGTAGAGTGGGGAGCGGTTACAGAATCACAAGTGATGCTGACTGCCGCCCGGGGAGATGTCTGTATCCTTCGTGTGGCGACACAGACCACCGACTCGCGTGGGAAGAGTGGTGGATAGTTTGAGAAGGGGGGAGGCAGGGAGCATCACCCGATGCCTCCCCAGTCTCTGGACAACCTTGATGCACAAGGGCGACTGGCCGCTCGACATGTGCCGACACACAGGTCCCCAGACAAAGAGCGGAAAAAGTTTCATCCCAAGACACATGTGAGGTGCCCTATGAACAAACACTACAGATGGCCAGGTTCATTGCCAGCCTCCAGCACAGAGTGCAACAGTTAGTTTCTAGGTATGCGTCGTCGGGGCAAGACCGCGAAGAAAGGACGTGGCCTGATAAATATGCTTATAAATAACCTTCCATTCGAGGCACACATTCCCAGTTATTAGTATATTGGTCCGAGCACATGTCTGGAGAAAATATTACAGCATGGCGACGTGCCGATTAATGCATTATACATCACGTGTAAGGAACATGAAATTGCGTACGCGACAAGTACTAAGTTAGCAGATAGACACGTGGCCGATACAATTCTCGCGGATAAAGCAAAGTCAATAGTAGGTTCTTCAAAGTCCAAGCTCGAGGAATGCCTAGCAGCGTGGGGGGTGTCGAAAATTATGAAGACTAAGGTGAAGCGCGGCATGGGATTGAAATTTGGAAGGATGAAAAGGTTATGCACTGGCAGGAAACCGCGTAGAGTAAAGCGAGGTGGAATTCTACCTTTTATCTTGCCTGCACTTGGAGTACTAGGTAGTCTTATCGGAGGTGCCAGTGGCATTGCCATGGCCGTTAATACAGCCAATAATGAAAACAAACGCTTGACAGAGACTTTTAGACACAGTAGACATACTCAGGTGCTTGCAAAAAACAGTCGAGGGCTGTACTTATGTCCCTACAAACAAGTGAAGGGGGGAGGGGGCAGGAAAAGAACTCGGCAATGCAAAAGAACGAGGCGATCTTAAGGGGGCTGCCAGCCCACCCACTAACAAACTTTGAAAAATGTAAATATGCACAAAAATAAAAAATGAGTAATTTCCAGAGAGTGTTCATGCGAGATCGACTACCTCGTCGTGCACGTCGGGTAGAGTGTGGCATAGTAAACCTAGATAGTAGCACAGGCCCGGGAACTCATGTGATTGCATATAAAATGAATGGCAATACTGCCCACTACTTTGACAGTTTTGGAAACTTAAGGACCCCGCCAGAACTGAAAATGTATCTTAGAGGGGCACAAATATATTATAATCACGGAGCAGAGCAACGGCCGCGAAAATGCAACTGCTGACACTTTTGTCTGAGCTTCCTTAACGGGTAGATTCTAGTTGTGGCCTGCAGTCATGTCCGTAACCTTGATCATGTCGGGTAATAGTTCGGAATTGCATTCTGTGCACTTCCCACCACTCGCCCTGAAGGGTGTATAGTCCGTGGCAGTGATATATTTTCAAACGTACTTCTTGGTACCGAACATAGATTAATGTAATTGTATGTTTCGTAATGTTAATGGTGGCAGGAAGAGGGGGGAGGTGCGCATACCCACAGGTTCGTATGAGATCGAAGAGCCTAGCCGAGTACCTTAAATGTGAGCTGGGACAGGACGTGATGTTAGTTCTGTGCGGTAATGCAAATACCCTGCACAGCGAAATGTTGTGTAGTGCACAGATAGACTTCACGCGAAGCGATATCTCGCCTTAATGCTCGGTTTCGTGAACGCCAAATATGAGGCCAATAAAACACACGAATCTACGCTGCCAGTACAAATTTTCTTCGTGAATGTCATAAGAATAAACTGCAATTTGGTTAATGGGTATTATCTCAATGATAAGCCCAGCCATATACTGCACGAATTTTCAGCAATGGTGTCACTTGGATTTAATCTCATAAATGTACCGAAAACACCTATTTATGTTCCGGCAGTGAAGGAGAACATACAGGAAGTCATAGTATATATAGTGGACCAAGAGAGTGGTTTGATTAATTTTCGAGGCGAGGAGATAACAGTCCGCCTGCATTTAAGGAAAGATGAGCCTGAAAATGAAGCGTGCGAATGCAATAAAAGTCGCTTATGGTACCAAATCTAAAGTCAGTGCGAGTCGAGCATGCAGAGCGCTAATATCTGAAAACGCACATTTCCTTAGAAGATTGGGCCTGAAGATCAAGTGTGAAATGTGGAAATATTAAACGTTGCGGAGCGGTCGGGGTTCGAAGACGCTGTCACCAATGCTGAAATCCATACTTACACGCCCTACCTGCCAGGCCCCTACATACCCTCGTCCTAGGCCCGTATCCCAGTGCAAAACCAAGATATATAGATGGCTCCGTGTAACTCATATTTACGCTTCCATGGAACAATGACGAAGCTAGGCAATGCCCTTCCCCCGACGACTAAAATCATTAGAAATGGTATACTTCACATGATAAGTAGAATCGAGTATGAACTGAACTGGTGCGAGGTAGACTACACTCGAGATGTTGGAATCACGGCCACCATAAAGAACTATCTGTCATTAACGCATAACCAATTGCCCACCACCAAAATGGCCGACTGGGGCATCGATAAGGACTTTAAGGTCCCTGTCTATGCCAATGGGAAATTCAAAGTATGTATTCTACCAGCTATGCTGTTGGGGTTCGTGGAAGATTACAAGCACGTAATTAGTAATTCAAAGCAAGAGTTGGTTATTCACATGCCTAACATGCAGGCGAACGCGTTCCAGGACACTGGAGCGGAAGCCGCGATGCTAGCAATACGCTCGATTGACTGGTTATTACCACACGTGCAGGTTAACATGTCTGAACGCGTAAAATTAATGAAATATGCTGGAAAAGGAAGGAACGTAGATATTGCATTTTGTACATGGAGTTTAGAGACATACCCGAGTATTCCTTTCTCCACGATCGTAAATTGGAATGTTGAAACTGGTTTCACGATTGAAAAACTGCGATATGTAATTGTTGCCTTTCAGACAGGCAGGCGAAATGTCATCAATACAGATTGCTCGAAATTTAATCACGCCAATATTAAGAACATAAAATTTTTTTTTAACTCCAAGGCTTATCCGTATGGCGATTTAAACAAGACAAATAAATGAATTATTATAGGTTAAACGAGATAATTGCACAAATTCTCTGGCACATGTGTCAACAACACAAGGACTACGAAGGTTAGTAAACAAATGTCCGTGTTACTTTAACTTTGAGCGTAATAATGTGACTGCAAGAAACGTTGAAATCTAAATATGTTAGCATCACGTCATTAATAATTGGCATAATAAGATACAAGTCTTTTCGACACCCATTTGTAAGCGATAAATTAACAATTACGTTAAAACTTTGGAACTATTTCCTCTCTTTGTGTTGGCAACCTAACGGCATAACTGTATCCGCGCTCGCCGCTGTTTGTAATGTTATATGCATGTCGCTAACGGCTAGGGTGTTTTTTCAAAGGTTGATTGGCGAAGTACCACAACTCGATGTAGCATGGACCCAACAAGTCGTTGGAAGTCCCCGACAGAAATATTGAGCCATGCTGCCTCTATAGACATCCATAATTGCGAAAGTGTTGCCGGTGCAGGAGTTTGTGCACGAACTGACTTCTCGATTATGTCCCATAAATGTTAGATGGGATTCATGTCGGGCGATCTTGGTGGCCAAATCATTTGTTGGAATTGTCCAGAATGTTCTTCAAACCAATCGTGAACAGTTGTGGCCCGGTGACATAGCGCATTGTCATCCAAAAAAATTCCATCGTTGTTTGGGTACATGAAGTCCATGAATGGCTGCAAGTGGTCTCCAAGTAGCTGAACATAACCCTTTCCAGTCAATGATCGGTTCAGTTGGACCAGAGGACCCAGTCCATTCCATGTAAAAACAGCCCACACCATTATGGAGCCACCACCAGTGTGCACAGTTCCTTGTTGACAACTTGGGTCCATGGATTCGTGGGGTCTGCACCACACTCGAATCCTACCATCAGCTTTTACCAACTGAAATCGGGACTTATCAGACCAAGCCACGGTTTTCAAGTCGTCTAGGATCCAACCGATATGGTCACGAGCCCAGGAGAGGTGCTGCAGGCGATGTCGTGCTGTTAGTAAAGGCACTCGAGTCGGTCTTTTGCTGGCATAGCCCAGTACAGCCAAAGTTCGCCGCACTGTCCTAACGGACACGTCCGTCGTACATCCTACATTGATTCCTGCTGTTATTTCAGGCAGTTTTGCTTGTCTGTTAACACTGACCATTCTGTGCACACTTCGTTGGTTTGGGTCATTAAGTTTAGGTAGTCGGCCACTGCATTGTCCATGGTGGGAGACTATGCCTGAAATTAGGTATTCTCGTCACACTCTTGACACTGTGGATCTCGGAATGTTGAATTCCCTAACCATTTCCGAAATGGAATGTCCCATGCGTCTAGCTCCAACTACTATTCCGCGTTCAAAGTCTGTTAATTCCCGTCGTGCGGACATTATTACGTCAGAAACATTTTCACATGAATCACTTGACTACAAATGAAAGCCCAACCAATGAACTGCCTATTTATACATTTTGTATGCGATACTACTGCCGTCTGTATTTTTGCAAATTGCTATTCCATGACTTTTGTCACCTCAGTGTATATTATAAGTTTTTTTCTCTCCTGCAGTATACTGGAGCCCGTGCAAGACTGGATGGCTTGCCAAGTATACTATTTATTGGCCCACGCGCAGTCTGATTCAGTGTACTGTAGCCGTTGCAAGAGTTGCAGTCTTCTCCTTGCCAGGTATACTGGGTGGTAACACGCTGGAGCACACTCAAGCGATCATCTTACTTGTCGGGCATGTTGCCAGCACGTCCTGTACATGCTTTATTTTTCTCGGAGGTATACTGGATTACATGCAAGCCGTTGTCGCCTTGCCAGATATACCAACATTCAACATTTTTCACAACATTCTGTACAACATGCTAAATTTTTACGTATGTATGTGTACGGTTGTGAACACCTTCAGCTTGATGATCATTTGTAGGTCTTCTATTATTGATTAGCTCAAGCTACTGCTATATATATATATATATAGTCACTTATGTGGCTACAACTCTATCCATACGAGATATTTCTGCTTGTGATATATATTGTCACGTCCGTGACTCCATCTATCTCTTGGTTCAATCCCCCGATGTCCTAACGAGGTGTTCATCACCACCTTGGCACGTTTGTTTGTGTCACGCTTTTTGTACAGCTACTATTTTATTCTCTGTAGTCTGGTCACGCTGCTTTATCGTGTGGTAGTTTCCACCATACTGCATAGTTTGTCAATTCTAATTGTTCGTAATATTATTATTTTTATTGGGTGTGTTTTATCCACCATACTGCTAATTGTCACTCATGTAATTCCTTCTATCTCTTGTCCCACCCTAGCACTGTGTTTGTATCACACTGTAGTGCTCTTCTCTAA
>NQII01005025.1:112443-133215 GCA_002778355.1 Clitarchus hookeri | reverse complement strand
ATATATATATATATATATATTGATAGTGTCGTAGGAATAGTGTACTGCCCGGTTAGAAGCCCGGGACCCATCTATGTGGTTATGCCATATCGATGGTAATTGGGAGCACAACACAGCATCAGGTAAGTGTCAATTCTCTGGAATGATTGATAGGTCAGGATGTGTGTGATGCGGTCTGCCACTTGGGTCTGGGCAGTGGACGCGCGCGCATGTGTATGTAAGTATGCCAGGAGGGAGAGTGTGTGTGATGGTAAGTCTTATATAATTTTTTCTCTCTCTCTCGACATGGCGAGGCCTGGCCAGGGAGGGGGGGCTATCTTTATTATTAATTAAAACATCCAAGGCTCTAGCATATTTGTCATAGCAGGCGTCTCTCTTGGGAGCCGCTGCTCTCTATTCATTGCACCACTGCGGCACCCTCATGGTGGGCGTTGCTGTAAGGAGCCATCTGCCCGAGGCTATGTCATGGCAGCATGGTGGGCGTTTCTCTTACTACAGGTATGCCCCAGAATGCAGGAGCGCAAAATGTGCACTCTATCCACTATGCTGCCATGGCACCCCATTGAAATGGAATGACAGAGCGTTACATTTAACTTGTCATATATCTGTTCCATCACTGTGGCACTCCTGTAGCAATGGAATGCATGAATTTGAAGTTTTTTACATGCACTCTATCCACTACATCATCATGGCCCCCCAATTCGAAATGACATCTCGTCAAGTCCAATGGTGGGCATCTCTTGGGGCATGCCTGCCCGCCCGCCCCTGTGAATGCAAAAGCGTGTAATTTTAACATGTGCTCTATCCATTGTGTCACTGCGGCACCCCCTTTGCTATGGAATGTAAGAGCATGAAGTTTTAACATCCGATCTACCCATTGCATTACCGTGCCACCCCCTACTCAGTGAATGCAAGAGCATGAAGTCCTGTAGCCTGAGGCTATGTCATGGCAGGCATCTCTGGTGGGACACGACTAATGCCTGGGCGTTGTCTTAGGGACACACAGGACAAACAAACATGGCCGCCAGGGAATGGGCGAGAAATTTTTTTTTGGAACTTTTAAAATGTTAAAAAAATTTAAACTTTTGAAATATTTAATACATTTTTAACTTTTGAAATGTTGAGAGCGTTATTTTGAAAATAATATTTTTTAAAATTAATTTAAAAAATTAATTTTTGAAAATTAATTTAAAAAAAATTAAAATTAATTTTTGAAAAAAAATCCCAATAATTTGGAAATTTTTGCAGTTTTGGCAAATTTTGGCATTGACTGCCAAGATGGCCGCCGTCGAAGCGGAATGCGAACTCATGAAGTTTTTCATTTCCTTGGTAAGCTTCGGTGTCCCTTTCATGACGCTGACTTCGAACCTACATTATATAGCTACTGGCTCCGCCTTCCTTGAGGTTGTCAGCGCGTGTGAGGCAGAGAAGCGCGGAAGCGATAAGGGCGACACTGACACGCGCGCCTAGTGCCGCATCACTCCTACGCGCCAGGCTCTGAACTGGCGTGCAGTGTTCTCGTCGTGCTGCGTGTACCTGTGGGACTTTAAGCAGCGACCTTATCATGTTATCGGTATAAAGTCTGTAGCAGGGTTCAACGCAGGTCCCTATGATAGTTTCCAGCCAGTATATTATGAGCTACAGCAGTGTGGAAATGCCGTTGTTAGCCATGTTGGAGGCTCGGGAATAGCATTTGTAATGCGCGTGGTGTTTGGAGAGTATTATACGTACCTCGCTTGAAGTGTGCTTTCTCATAGTACATCTGTATTATGGGGACAAGTTTAGTGGTTTCGTAAAATACGTGGATTTGAAACACATGGCTGCGCAGTGCAAGGGCCAGGCACGCGGCGCACTTAAGCTCCGTGAATGTGCCTTAGTGTTATAACGTCTGTATTTTATAACATGCTACCTTTTAAACACAGTTATCACATTTTTATGTTTGCCACATAGCATTTGACATACCTCAATCTTCCCAAGGCTGTTCATTGGGGGAAGACGTACGCATTTAGGTTCGGGTTCAATGTCATGATTATGCATTTTTTGCACTTTATTCGTTTAATGTTGACAGCGGGGTATCGTTGATACACTAATACTGCATGCCCTATAGCTAACACCTAACACNCTTTATTCGTTTAATGTTGACAGCGGGGTATCGTTGATACACTAATACTGCATGCCCTATAGCTAACACCTAACACCTAACACAAGATGTGTTTTTTCTTCTGTATTTGATTGTTTTTCTTTCAAGTGGCGCTTTGCTTAATTCNGCTAACACCTAACACAAGATGTGTTTTTTCTTCTGTATTTGATTGTTTTTCTTTCAAGTGGCGCTTTGCTTAATTCGTGTATAATTTATCGACTTTGTTTTCGTGATGCGTGTAACAGCAATTGTTGCATTAATTAATTATCGGTTATCGTCTTCACCGAGGACATAACCAGTTCGTTTCCACGTCTTTCACACTGGCTTCGAATTACAGTAATGTGTTTTGAATGTTTAAAACAGGCTGGAGGTCAATCGGCTATGAAAATTCTTGGAGAAATTAATTTGTTGTGTACGTTTGCGACATGCTGTTATCAACATAACAGTCTCAGCAAACAAGCGTCATAAGTATGTCTTACGGGTATCGCGAGGAACACTATATTTCTGGACTGCTTAAAGCCATGTGTTACGCTGTAAGTTTCTTCTGAAAATTCCATGCAAGCTTGCACGACCTCTCGTATGGATTGTTCTATGCAAGATTTAACCCACTGCAGGCCGTTTTCATACACGTTTTCGTAATTAGTCGTGTGGAATTTTCGGTGGAAGGTTTCCTACAGAGTTGAAATTTTAGCCAACCAGAGACAGCGTGGTAGAGTATGGTGTTGATAATAGTTGTAATTTTGTGTATTTTTTTTTGAGAAACAGCGATAATACCATGAAACGAGACTAGAGTAGACTAGAGTAAATTGTGAATAAAGAAACCACGAAATGTTTACAGTTGAAGACGTAAAATCAAAACCAATGTGCTCGCGTTTACTTTTGTAGCAGCAAGTATTGCGTTACAGGTTATTCCATAGGAACCTCTATACTTGCTTGCATGCATGCTGCGATAGCAGGTTTCGTAGAAGTTTCCGCCCGAGTTTGTGCGGAGTACTGTATCATAGCACACAGACTTTAGGGCACAACCCCCGACTGTACAGGCAAACGGCTCTACGCGTTCGTCACACTGATTGCGTGACATTCGCCTGAGTGTCTGTTTTTTTTAATATGCCGCCATTATGTCTTGAAGCGCCGAGAGTAACTCGGAATTAAAGAGGGTTGATGGCACGCAGAAAATGTATATTTGTGCCCCGAGACGGACTGCGAATGTCCTAGTGCGTCCTGAGGAGTTAACGTTCAAGGACAGCAACAGTACAGTGCTGTCATTTCCTCTCTGCCACACTACTTGTCTGTCTCGCGTCATGTTGCTCCCGTACTTTGTACACTTTTCGTTTCTCTCCCATGAGTCTTGTAATGCTCTCGTAATAATATTTTATCTCAAAAAAGTGTCAGCGACGACGATGGGGGACNTCTCTCCCATGAGTCTTGTAATGCTCTCGTAATAATATTTTATCTCAAAAAAGTGTCAGCGACGACGATGGGGGACCAAACGAAAAAGGTTTTTGCTAAGATTGTACAAATGCCCCTAATGAACCAGATCCAAGAAAGGACGTACAGAGAAACGTAGATAAAATTGTAGATTTTGCCCGAAAAACCTTAATTATTATTATTATTATTAATTAAAATACTTTAAACATAAAATCGAATGATTGTTTTTCTTGCAATAGTTTATTGNTCTCTCCCATGAGTCTTGTAATGCTCTCGTAATAATATTTTATCTCAAAAAAGTGTCAGCGACGACGATGGGGGACAAAACGAAAAAGGTTTTTGCTAAGATTGTACAAATGCCCCTAATGAACCAGATCCAAGAAAGGACGTACAGAGAAACGTAGATAAAATTGTAGATTTTGCCCGAAAAACCTTTATTATTATTATTATTATTATTATTATTAATTAAAATACTTTAAACATAAAATCGAATGATTGTTTTTCTTGCAATAGTTTATTGAAATATTTTCTATTGATTGGTCTGTAGGAAATTATAGTATATTCCGGGTTTCTTCACACTTTTTGAACCAAACCTTTGAAAAATCACCTCATGTATGACGTGTTTGGATGTTTCCTAAATATTCCATGTATCACAAGTGTTTTATACTTGTGTTAACATAAAAGTACCTTAGTTTTTGTAAAACTAAAAAATTATTTAGGTTTTATCTATAAATTTTAATATTTCATTTATAGTTAATATCAATAAAGACAGTGAAAAAATAGGTATGTTGGTAATGACTAATAAAAAATAGTTCTTATATAAAACATTACTACACAGAGTGCTCACGAATGCTGGGTGTTGTCCCTCTGGTGTAATTTTCTTAACTTAGTTAAGCTTTGTTTGCACTAGGCGGAGGACTATCCTGGAAGTATAAATTTAGCAGGACTTCAGAAAAGTGTGAAGTAACCGTGAATGAACTATAGCCTGTATGTATGTCATTGTACAAATTGAAAGAGTCTACTGTGTAAAGTTTCAGCAGCTGTGATGAATATTGTTNCAATAAAGACAGTGAAAAAATAGGTATGTTGGTAATGACTAATAAAAAATAGTTCTTATATAAAACATTACTACACGGAGTGCGCACGAATGCTGTGTGTTGTCCCTCTGGTGTAATTTTCTTAACTTAGTTAAGCTTTGTTTGCACTAGGCGGAGGACTATCCTGGAAGTATAAATTTAGCAGGACTTCAGAAAAGTGTGAAGTAACCGTGAATGAACTACAGCCTGTATGTATGTCATTGTACAAATTGAAAGAGTCTACTGTGTAAAGTTTCAGCAGCTGTGATGAATATTGTTNTAGCCTGTATGTATGTCATTGTACAAATTGAAAGAGTCTACTGTGTAAAGTTTCAGCAGCTGTGATGAATATTGTTAAGGGTTCTACCTGACTGGACGTATTTCGCGTATCCGAGACGTACAATCAAGGGACGACCCAGGTACACTCGTCTCATTCCAGTGTTTATGCCGGTGGTGACGCGATGTAGTAATAAAGATAATAGTGTGCTGTACATCGCTTGACAACTTGTAACATCCTGCCCACGTGTATTCCTACCAATGATTGTGATTATGCCCATTTCAGATTTTCACTTTCAAAGCACTGACATTAGAAATTAAAAAAAAAATATATATATTTTTTAAAAATACTATTCATAGGCGGGTGTCTTTTACGCACGCGGAAAAGTTTTTGAATAAGGAGTTGGAATAAATATCTGTTGACAACAGCTAGTCGTGGCTTGTTTTCGCGTGTGCTTTTGTACCGGAGACATAGTCCTGCAGTGGCGATATCTGAAGTAATTTGGCATGTAATCACGTACCGCTGTTTCAAGTATCTTTCAAAGCACATGTCGCCTGTAATTTTGTAAATCTAGCGGGAAGTGAGTAAGTAGTTTTGACGAGCGTGCAAGCAGCTGGAGTGTATAATGTGGCGGGTGTGAGACGCAGCTGGGCAGTTGTACGGGGAAGGCGTGGCCATATTTTTGGCACGTTTCTGCGAATGGACGTGCTGAGGCTTGCCAAGGCGCTAGGCACTGGACCTCAGTGGGCGGAGACGCTCCCCCACGGGTCTGCTATCTGGAGCCGCTCCCAGCTGTCACTTCCTATCGCTACGCATCACGTCACGCACTTGGTACTTGAGGTGGCCGCCTGGTTCAAGGCATTCTCCACGTCTGAGGCCTAAAGGCGCGGGAGCGCTAGAGACATGCGCATCAACTCTCTCATCGCCTCTACGCGCAAAGCACTGAACTGGCGTGCAGCCTTGCAGTCGATAACGCGCCTCTATGAGACTTTCAGCGAAGACCCTACTATTTTATGGCGTAATAATAAAAATAAAGGTCTCATGCACGTCCCTATTCCTTTTTTAATGTTTTGTATCGGAACGTTCATACCTAAAAATGACCGTGAAAACACCCGTTTGAGTAATTTTCACTATCACAAAAACATTTCTTAGAGAAAAATGGAGGAACTGTAAAGCGTATAGATACGCGTATCGTTTCTTAAATGCTATTCGTAAGCAGGCCTCAGTCAGACACGCTGGACGGTTTTTTAATAAAACGTTTTCTGCTAGATCTCTGCACGCCGCTCGGCGACCTACCCAGGCGGCCTGCCACCTTAAGCAGCACCAATATATATATATATCTTTTTTCGGGTTTGGTTTCCGACAGCCGTTCACCCACTTTCACCCCCTGGCGTGTCGAAATGACGCCGAAGAAGCACAGCGTGGCTGCCTTTCGTCAGTGGCGGCGGCAGAGAAAGCTACTGCTGGAATTTCTCAGAAGCAAAGTGATGCAACGTGCCCTCGCGCCAGATCATCTCACACTACAAACTAACTGGCGAAACTGACACTTCCCGTTCTCATTCTTATTAGTAGCGATACCCGTATTTCGCGGAAAGGGTTCCTGTCCAGTTGTATTTCAAAAANCTTCCCGTTCTCATTCTTATTAGTAGCGATACCCGTATTTCGCGGAAAGGGTTCCTGTCCAGTTGTATTTCAAAAAACACTTTAGCTCACATACATATAAGAGGACTCCATAATAAAAAATGTTCTGGGAATACAACGATTTTCCAACAAAGGTTAAAAAAAAAAATTATCTACAGCCGTTATAATTTATTTTTATCCTTTTAGCATTTTTATGACATTCCTGTGCAGTTTCATTGGCGGCCCAGCCTGCCAGGCTGGTAGCCGCCAACTTCAAACGGGGAATCAACGTCAAACGAAATTTCTTCTCATTGCGTCAATCTTAAAGATAACTATTTCTAATTAAAAGTATTCTACGTGAAATTTCTTAAGGAATCTTGCTATGCCAAAACATCTTGCCGATTGTTTTGTTTAATATGTTTTTTCTAAATGTAATATAAGAAATTTGCATATAACAAAAAAAAAAGATGAATAAATAAATGCTTTTTGTTTGAAATAGTTATCTTTAAAATTGACGCAATGAGAAGGAATTTCGTTTGCCATTAATTCCCCATATGAAGTTCGTGGCTGCCGACATGGTAGGTAAGGTAGTTAAGGGAAAGGAAAGAAGTACAAAGTCTTACCTGTAGTTTAGTCCATTAGCTTTCATCACTTGTAGTGATATCCCACGGTTACAGATCTAATTTGCGAGTAATTCAACTTCACGGGAATGCATATCGCAGTAAGTGGAGGGCCCGTTGCAATGCTTCCTTGTTGCCAGACGTGACCTTGAGGCTTTTAAAATTGTTTGCTAGGGATTCGCCTTAAGATATTGGATGGTTTGACTTGCTACACGTCTCAGGTGCCTGTCCGAGAGTAGCAGACCTTCAGTACCGCAGTAACCGAAATATGATTGGACCAGTCAAGTGCCAGAACGTCTTCTCACATTATACACGCAGCCAATAGATAAAGGAGAACGGCACTTGTGCGCCTAATATTGAATTATAGCCCCGCGTCGAACTATTTTCGTGAATATCAGCTGTTCCTAATTATTAGTGGGGCCACGGTGGTGTAGTGGTTAGGTCACTCGCCTTCCAACTACCTAGACGAACCGTGTTCGATTCCCAACGGGATCGCTCCCGGATTTTTGCATGTGGGAATCGTGCCGGACGATTCCACTGGTCGGTGGTTTTCCTCGGGGATTTCCCGTTTCCTTCGCCTCTTCATTCCGGCGCTGCTCCATACTCACCGCTCATCACCCTCATCGGTTCTCAAGACCTCGATGTTAAGAGTCCAAATATCTTCACTCACTTACCCTAATGGTTACTACGTTCGTCACGTCGTTGTTAAACAATCAATGAAGATATATCTGCAACCGATCTTTTATAATGGTTGTTTCGGAAATAATTATTTCTTGTTAAAAACTGTTCACGGTACTGAGCACTTTTGGAAACCTTGCTTAAGATCTACGTTTCACCTCATTCCGTATCCTTCCGCCACATGTAAAATTAACATTACCGTCAGACAGATCTCTTTATTCATGCGTCAGCCAAGTGTAAACGCGAAACTGTTAGGAACCAAATTGTGCTACTAATATGGCAATTCGTACTCGTAATGTTTACAACACAAAAACCACAAAAAAATACCAACTTGATTTACCATCAACGTAAACGTTACATTCGCAATAAAGCATCAATACTTACCACTATTTACTTAATTATCTGCAAACTTAACTACAGCCTATTCACGGTAAAGTGAGAACTTTTGAAAGCCCTCACATCTTGAATAATAGTCAATAAATATATTTTATTTTATACTCATGCGTTAACTTCCGAGTGCGGTGGAAAATACACAGTGTTTTTATTACTTACGTAGCAATATTTATTTAAAAAGATGGTTAAAGGATAAAAAATGGTAGAAAGGAAAAAGTAATTAGGGCCTCAAAAGTGCTCACTTTACCGTGAACAGCCTATAAGACACAGCCACGTTAAAGGGTCATCATATACCTTTCACTCGGGCTCAGGCATTTATGTTGCAGTAAATCTATGTTATCGCTAACAAAAGTGGACTAAGTATCTATTTTATATAAACCTCCTTCTTTCCCGCTACCCCAGACTGACATTTTTACTTCTGTAAACACTTAAGTGCTACGGAAAGGTATCGCAGTGTGCGAAAGTCCGAAACTTGAAATCAAGAACAGAATTTGAATTACTTAATTCATTTAATAGGGGTTAGATTTATTGTCCAGTTATTTGAATTGTGGTAATTATTATACATAGTAATAGTTCATGCATTCTCTAGTTTTCGATTTAAAAATTGCTAACTTTTTTACGAAAAAAAAAATAGGAATAAAAATCACAAAATAAGTCAGTATGACAAAATAGTTGTCTTATAATTACCAAAATAATATTATTTACAACTATATAATAATTAAATGTAAATGTTAGAGAAAAAACTTACTTTCCTAAAAAAATATATTTAGCATAGAAAAAAATTAATTTTGTTGTAATTAATAAGTTTTTTAATTCTTATAAAAAGTTACAAATTATAAAATGTTATGAATTTTACATTGTTATATTTAAGTATGTACTGATTTTGTGGTATCCATGCCTTATTATTTGGAAAACAGTAAACAACTTTTTATTTGGGAAAATATACACGGCTTCCAAACTATCTCATGACCTAACATAAACTGACACCTATGCCTCACCTAGGATTCTAACCCAGAACCTCCCGCACCACAGACCGACGGCTCACCAACCCACTGCGCCACGGGAGAGCGTCAATTTCCTTTTTAGAAGTAAAAACAATCCTTGATCATGTGTAAAGCCCTGCGTTTCAGAATGTAGGGTAGTTTATCCTAAATACATAAAAGTGATGGCCTAAATAAGTCATAGTTAAAATTACTAAAGGTAGTTCACGGTAAAGTGAGCACTTTTGAAATCAGCCTTTGAAAAATGTCACTGCCCCTATCTGCATTTATTTTGATGGGCCCAATAACTAGCATGAGCCCAGTAAAGTTGGTAACGACAGAGGGAAAGTAGTTCCACGTCTTAGCGTTGAATTAAAAATTTTAGATAACTGTTTTTGAATAATGAAATAAGTTCTTCTGCTTTCTGTTTTTTTCGTATAAGAAGTTTAAGATTAATTATACAATTCGCAAATATTTATTTTCCTAATAATTTCATAGTTTCGCTTGACCGACGCACGAATTCAGCGGCCAGGGCCATTACAATGTTAATTGTACATATGGTGGAAGAATACACAATGTGCATAGTAGTAGATCTTGAGCAGGGCTTTCAGAAATACTCAGTTTACCGCGAACAACCTATAAACACACTATGAACTCGCTTCCTTAAAACAAGACGAACGTCTAAAAATAAAGAACAATTCATTAAGGGGTCACTCCCTGCCATCTTGGATGGTTAGTATTTCCGCAAAAAAATCTGCATTATAGATTTTGTATTGAATTTTGCGGAATGACAGGACATAGAACCATTCTTTATATATTTTCTGAAGTTGGCATTACTTGACTATAGTGGCTTGTTTAATTGCCGTAGTCGCCCGCAAGGGAAAATCATTTATTTATTCCCAGCTATTACTAGTTAAAAATTAATAGAGACAATGAAAAAATAACAGCTTGATAAAGCGCGAGAAGGTATTGTTGATGCTATGTCGTGCGAAAAATTTCGTTAAACCAACTTTAATGTAAGTTATGACGAAAAATGGTTAAATCCAAGATGACCGGCATTAATCCCCTTTGACTGTGTATGACAGATAGTGTAGTTTTGCTCCTGGCAGTTCACGGTTAAAGGTTTTTTTTTTTTGCATTCATCTTCCGAAACAAATTCATGTTTATAAGTGCTAATTTACAATCTAGTCGAATACATTTGTACTGCCGTAGGTAGGTAGGCAGGGCCCAGCGTCTTGCCGACGGCGAGGTCATTAGACACGGAGCAAGTTGCTCAGAGAAGGAGGAACGGTGGAGGAGCCAGTCGTTGTCTGTAGTAAGGTACTATCCCAACATTCGCCTGGAGTGATGAAACCATGGAAAACACGACATTAGGATGGCCGGACCGGGAATCGAACACGTGCCTTCCCGAATGCGAGTACATGTTTACTACTGCGCCACTTCGCCCGAGTTTTTTTACCGCCGTACTCGAAGTAAAGTTGGCAACGATGCTGATGTGCTGTTGGAGGTGCAGTGTTGCCCTTGTCACTTTCAACACTCGACGAAGTTACGAATCAAAATTGCAGCCCTCAACCGGCTAGATGTAAAGCGTCTGTATGTGCCCATAGACAGCTGGACATTTGATTGGCTGCTGCACGTTGCTTTCCCCATGTCGTTTGTTGTCTTGTCCGTACAGAGTTCATCACGTTTCTAAGTTGTTCACGTTTAGTTGAGCACTTTTGAAAGTCCTGCTTAAGATCTACAGTATGTTCACGACTGGCGGAAATTTTTGAAAATCAACCTTTGACACCCTAGCCGTTAGCTACATGCATATAACATTAGAAACAGCGGCGAGCGCGGATACAGTTATGCCGTTAGGTTGCCAGCACAAAGAGAGGAAATAGTTCCAAAGTTTTAACGTAATTGTTAATTTATCGCTTACAAATGGGTGTCGAAAAGACTTGTATCTTATTATGCCAATTATTAATGACGTGATGCTAACATATTTAGATTTCTACGTTTCTTGCACAGTCACATGATCACGCTCAAGGTGAAAGTAACGCGGCCATTTGTTTACTAACCTTCGTTCCATGTGTTGTTGACACACGTGCCAGAGAATTTGTGCGATTATCTCGTTTAACCTATAATAATTCATTTATTTGTCTTGTTTTACTAATATCCGCTCTTTATTATTTGGTTTTTAATAACATATGATTTTAATTTGTGCTCACTTTCTCGTTGTACTGATGTGTTTCGTGCACGTGTCTTTCCTTTGCCACTTTATTCTAACGTTGCAGTATTTGCACATAAGAATTGTTTTCACATTGTCGAAGATGTAGAATCCTTCATTCGCAAACTCTGCTGTCCTGTCGAAAATCGTCACAACCATTTTAAAATAACGTTTTACAATTGCGCGAAACATCCGACTCAACCACCACGCCATTTTAACGTCTGTAGCAATTTCTATCAATACTGATGATCTTGCCTTCGATGTACGGGAATTTATCGTAAGTCACTAACAATCGATAGTAAATATACAACAAATATCGATTCATCAAAATACCCGCATTTTGGGTTTATAGAATGAAATGTTTTTCGCTGACATCGCATATTCTTTTGTGTGAAATTCTCTCTCAAAATTAAAAACTTTACGCTTGTGGAATATCCATTAGTAATATATGCATGACTTTTATAATGTGTACGTGCATGTACGAACACATCTACACACACACAGTGGAATGTAAACATTGCATGTAAACATTGCCATGTGACTGCCACATGGCAGTCACATGGCAATGTTTGTTTACCTTTGGCGGAAGGATACGAAATGGGCTTGAAAGTAAATCTTTAGCAGGGCTTCAAGAAAGTCTCTTCCAGTCGTGAACCGACTATAGTTCTGTGCAAATTATGTATTCTTCCACCATATGTATAATGAGCTTTGCAATGGACCTCGTCACTTTATTCCTGCGTTGGTCAAGTGAAACTGTAAAATTATTAGAAAAGAAAGTATTTTAAAATTTTGCTATTTCTTAAACTTATATGCGCTTAAAAAGCAGAACGTTAATATATAATTTCATTATAAACCAATTTTTACCTAACACTTTTAATTTAACGTTAATACATGGAAATACTTTCCCTTCGTTGTTGTCAACTTTATTGGGCGCATGCCACCCAAGTTACCCGTCACGCAAGTAGTGGTAATGACATTTTTCAAAGGTTGATTTCAAAAGTGCTCATTTATTCGTGAACAGCCTTTACCGATGAATTGTTGCAAAAACCCCGTTACCTTCAAGGGCGTGATCATTTTCTCGTCCACCGATAACAACAATGAACTGAATAAATAGTTTTATAATCAGTAGAGACCCGGAAATTTCGCGGATTCATTTGGCAATAAGCTAGCCTCCACAATACTTTGTGCACTCGAGCTTTAGTTAGTTGTTTATTGAGTGATGATCAAGTTTTACCCCAGACCAGGTAGTGCGTGATTCGGTCATTATTTTCTTGCAGGTTCGTTATTGGTTTAAATTCGCCCATGGCGTGGCTTAAAAACTGCAGACCATTGGAAAAAAGTAAGTCAGATATGTACGTGTGCGAAGTCTAACTTGTCCTCAAATGAATTCGCGAAATTTCCGGATCTCTAATAATCAGTTTATTTGGGTCGTTCACTTATTTAGGTCCGACAAGTATTTTTCACGGAACAATATTTTTTCAAAAGGGGATATTTTTCGTGTTACATACCTGGGGTAACAGACTACAAAATACAATGCAATATATGTATGTATAAAACTTAGCGAATATAAAAAAAAATTCTTACCCGTGTGGCATAGCGGCACTGGGTTACATGTGTTATTGCTATTTCATTAGTGTTCTCGTTTTCTTGTTATTATTTTAACCCGCTCGATCACGTATTTATTTCTGAGTTCACGTGTTGCAATCGCGTAATGTTTTGGTGTGCGCTTTACTTGTCGCCACACTTGTCTTACCACCAATGAACAATGCACTGCGTGCTCGATGATATCGGTACTAACCATTCATGTCAAAGAGGCGTCGACAATTCAACGAATGAGATTAGCTACAAGGAGGACGCGGCACTGATGTCTTCTGTGCACAGTACTGTTTATAAATATAGTCTATTCGTGGTTTCTTCACACTTTTTATTTCATGAAACCTTTGAAGGAAGACCCCATGTACCATGTGTTTGGTCGAGTCCTAAATATGACATACATCACAAATGCTTTTTATTTTTGTTAACTTAAAAGTTCCTTATTTCTGATGAAATTGAATTTAATTTCACCGAACATGGCCACGAGAGTAATGCGGAACTACAGGAAGAGACTTCAGAATTGCATAGAAAAGCACGGTCGGCATTTGGAGGACATCATTTTCAAAACCACATGATGATGAATGTGTATGTGTCTGTGAAGTCAAAGGTCAGCACAGCTCGTGCAAACTGTAAAATTAATTTTTTTTAAAACTTCGAGCGTTGCTTTGTTATTTACGTTACAAATGCGGGAGTTATTTCTGCCGCATCCTGTATTTTACCTATAAATTACAGTATTTCATTTGTAACTAATATGAATAAAGACAGAGCGAAAAAAGGTGTGTGGTTTATGCCTAGTAAGAAATAGTCCTTACGTAAAATAATGTTACATTCAGTGCACACTAATGCGATGCGTTGGCCCTCTAATATAATGTTCTAAGTTTTGTTTGCATGAGGCGGAGGAATATCCTGGAAGTAGAACTTTAGCAGGGATCCAGGAAAGTTGAGAGTAACCGTGAATGGACTATATCGTTCATGTGCAACGTTTCCACGACCGTGGACACGTTGAGTGAACGGGTTAAATGAACCGTTGGCAGAGTGAGCGCGTAGACGCGTCATTCTAGTCTTCGCAAGGCTGCGAAGTCTGCAGAAGGAAGAGCACAGTCAGTGAAGGCGGAGGTCGTCTGGGTAGGCCGCCGAGCGGCGTGCACAGCTCCAGCAGAAAAAAAAACTCCTTAAGAATAGCATTTAAGAAACTTTACGCGTCTGTATATGTTTTTCAGTTCCTCCATTTCTCTCTAAAGCATGTTTTTGTGATAGTGAAAATGGCTGAAACGGATGTTTTCACAGTCATTTTTAGGTATGAACATTCCGGTACAAAACATTACAAAAGGAATAGGGACGTGCATCAAACCTTTATTTTTATTATTACTTCATAAACTGGTAAGGTCTCCGCTGAAGGTCTCATAGAGGCGCGTTATCGACGGCAAGACTGCACGCCAGTTCAGTGCTTTGCGCGTAGAGGCGATGAGAGAGTTGTGCCCATGCCTCCTAGCGCTCCCGCGCCTTAAGGCCTCAGACGTGGAAAATGCCTTGAACCAGGCGGCCACGTGACGGGCGAAGTGTGCGGCTTGCAGTGTATTCCCAGAGGCAGGCAATCTCGGCCGGCTCCGGCGGTGGATAAGGCATTCCGAGCGCGAGTTGCCCCAGTTGTTCATGAGGGCTACCAGCATGTCGGCGTCGGTCCCTGCATGATCCAGCAAGCAGGTCAACAAACCTCTCTTTCACCTGCCCCGCCACACGTGCTCTGCTACCACACTCCCGCGCATTACCTCGCCGGAATGTCCGTGGCCCGCCCTCACACGCCCTACACTCATGCACTTTTGAATTGGAGACACCCGCCGTGTTGGTGAGATGGCGCCGTGGTCGCCCCGGCGCATGGGACTACTGGGATGTCGTCTGAGCTTATACTGGCCCCCTGAGCAGGGAGTATACAAGCAGAGAGTTGTAACTGAAGGGTATGACGAGAGATCCTCGTCCTATTCATTTGTTGCCGAAACAAGCCTAAGTATATTCTACAGTACCGCCATCTTTAGAACACAGAGTAAAATACACATTGTGACTTTGTAATGTTGATAGTTTTGCAGTCACCTCGGCAGCTTTTTTTTTTTTTTTAATTTTGTAATTGACCTAGGTTTTCTGGGCAATATTATTGATGTGTCTCTTATTCACAGCTATTTCATATCACAAATACATTTCGTGAATATATACTGTAACCGTGAAAGTGAAACACTCTATTAAAACCATTTTTATGCGTATATTCATGAAAATACACGTGACACGAATAAAAAGACGTGAAGGGCGCTTACACAAAGCAGTCTGTGCTACCGCCATGAAAATTAAAATGTGCAGATCAATCATGAGTTTATACAATATCGAAAGAGATAAACTATAATTGTTTATTGTATATTTATGCTATGTGACTATAGTATATACTACGTTTAAATATTTAATAATATTTTTAAATGCCAAAAGTTGGAAGACTGTAGAACCTCGGCTTCGGGTATCTTCGGTAAGGTTTCGTTTTTCCTATTCGAGTTACGAGGGCCTCCGTCTGCGTAACTGCCGAGCACTATAAAAGGAGATGTGGGGGGGGGGGGGATTTTAGTGCGTCGACGACAGGGTTCTCCGGAGATAGTCCCTTCATTTGTACAATGGCCAACACGTTGTGTAAACTACATGTTGAACAAATGTTTGGACTGTCCGGGATTTGAACCCGTTCCCATAATATGACGTCCAGGCCAGCGTTAGTACAATACCAGTGGAGCGCAAGAGGGAACTAACTCCGTGTTATTTTGCCACATTGCGCACGAAAGATGCCATCGTACGGCACTTTGTAACTAACGTTTTCGTCTCCATTTTCGCTCAGGATTCACGTGGTGTGGTACTAACAGGCAGGTGACACTACACAGTGCCGTGGTAACTTACATCCCGCTTGTATGCCAATCAGGTCCCGATAAGAGGATAAATGCATGAGAATTGCTCTCCTGCTCTCGCTACATCAAGCCGATAGGTAGACATCTTCATTTCCGCTTTTTGACTATAGCATGTTTGCAGTACCTTCACACTTTTTGAGTAAAATCTTTGAAAAATCACCGCATGCATGAGGTGCTTGCTTGTTTTCTAAATATCTAATGTATCACAAGCTGTGCATGGTAACTATTCTTAAATATACAGGGGATGGACAAAATAATATTAACACCTGACATATACATAATATTTATTTATTAATAAGGTGTTATGCCACCATTTACTTTTAGAACAGCTGCAATTCTTCGCGGAATAGATTCGTAGAGTGTCTGAATAGTTTCCGACGGAATGTTATCCCATTCTTGTATTAAAACATCCACCAATTGCTTCAATGATGTTGGAGATGGAAATATGCTCCTCACTCTCTGCTCTAAAACTCCCCATAACGGTTCAATTATGTTAAGGTATGGCCAGGGAAGATGTTTGATGATATACTGATGCTCCTCAAACCAAGACTGAACCTTTTTGGCTGTGTGTATGGGCGCATTATCATCTTGGAATATGGCAGTGTTTGGCAGTAATATGCTGGTCATATTAAGAACTTCATCATTGAGGATGTCGAGATATTCATTCGCAGTAATCCGGCCAGTGATGTGAATGAGAGGAACAGCTGAATACCACGACATATGCGCCCAAATCATAATGGAACCTCCCCCATGCTTGACTGTAGGAAGCAGGCAGTCCGGATCGTAGGCTTTTTTGGGGTTCTCCATACATAAACCCGGCCATTTGTAGGAAACAATGTAAACGATGATTCATCGGACCGTACCACATTCTTCAAATCATCAAGTGTCCAGGTTTTATGATCGTGGCTCCACTTCTTTCGCAGCTTAGCGTTGGCTTCCGTTATAAAGGTTTTCGTAATTGCAGCCCTTCCATGAATGTTAGCTTTGTGGAGCTCCCGCCGAACTGTTTTTGTCGAAACAATATTACTCAAGTGATAGTTGAGTTCTGCTGTCACTTTTTCCGCGGTAATTTTATGTTGTCTGGCCACAATTCTTTTTAATGTTCGTCGGTCTCTGTCAGTTAACTTTGGGTTTCGCCCACTATTCCTCTTCGCCGATGATGTTTTACCATGTTTTGTGTATGCTGTAATTACCGTGGATACTGTCGCTCGTGAAACGTTAAACAATTCAGCTGTTTTCGTCACAGACGCTCCCGCTAACTGATCACCAACGATTTGTCCTCTTTCGAAGTCTGAGAGATCACACATTTCACCGATCGCTTGTTTTAATCGTCGCAGAACAAAGCGCATAATACACTGAAATATAACCTACAAGACTTGGCACGTAAACTGTGCAATACATACGTATCGCATTATTTACACGGAAGCAGTGTTGCCAAAATGCAACAAAATATACTATATTGCATGGTGTTCATATTATTTTGCCCATGGCCTGTATTTAGTGCTCACGAACATATTTGTATATTGGAAAAAACTATTATTGGCTGCCACAACATATTTAGTTGGCAGCAACAGCATTAATGTTTTCTACAGTAAAACATTTTGCTGCCACTGCAAAACTACATCCGTTATATTCTACGCATGCGCTCTGGCACATTCGGATTTGGCCGCCTTGTGTTCGGTTCTTTGCACCAGTTAACAAATAATGCATGAGGGATGTTCTTCAGTACTTATGAACCGATTATATCATCCCTTTATTCCAAGTGAGTAAGTGTTACACGTAAATGATTCCAGAAAATAAACTTTCCATGAGGTGAAGTGTGCAAGCCTTGCCGTGTGTACCACTTATTAAATTGCTTTTATATACATGCCTACAAACACACTGCATTTATCGGTGACCACAAACGACATTTTAGGGTTCCACTAAATACTGGAATGACAAAAAAAATTTGTTGGCACCACAAAATCTTTGTCATGTCTATATTTACAAAAGAATTTTGTGGTCGCCAACACAATTTCTTTGGTCACCACAAAACCGTTTTTTTTTTCAGTGTATTATTGGGGGTCCGCGGTGGTGTAGTGGTCAGACTACTCGCCTCTCACCAAAGCAAACCTGGTTCGATGGGAGACGTGGTACACGTTGCGTTGACCGGCGCGTTTCCCCCGCCCCCGCCTTTGCAATCTGCCGCTGCTCCATCTGCACCTCACATCTCACTCAAAACGTCGGTGTTGCGCAGCGACCAAGAACATTCACGAGTGCAGACAGAAATATCTGCCAGTTGCTCTTAACCCATGGAACGGTGAAATGTAAATATTCAAGGCGGACGTTATATTTCCGTCATGATAGCTTATTGGCAGCAGCGCAGCCGTTAATGATTATTACGGCAAGCACTCACGGGTGTTGTTGGTTAACAGCATGGCACCCCATGAGTTACTAATGACGGAAGATGTTATTAACCGCCAAATGTTCACAGGTTACCAAACCAGGCTGGCACTATCCACGAGTGTCGTGATTCATCTCATGCAGTTTCTGACATTTTACTAACAACTACTTTTATGGTCTATTCGCGGTTTCTTGAAACTTTATGAAGTAAACCTTTGAAAAATATCCCTATGAACGAAGTGCTGGGTTTTTTTTCCCTAAATGTGTAATTTGTGATAAGTGTTTTATATTTCTGTTAACATAGAAAGTACCTTATTTTTGGTTAAATTGAACTTTTACTTATATTTAATCTATAAATTATAATATTTCATTTACAATTAATATTACAAAAACAAGGAGGAAATAGGTGTGTTGGTTATAGCTAGTAAGAAAGAGTTGGATTGGAAAGGGCTTATTAACGTCCCCAGTGTTTTTCCTTCAAGGCTTATCAGTGGACGGCTTACAAACTAACAAGTGTGTGTCTCCTCCCACCCCCCTCCTCCTAACACTCACGTTAGGTCATATTAAGTTTTCTACCTCATTTTCCATAACCGATCATCTCACGAAGTTTGCACTTGTAGTTCAGGATTAGCGTGTATAATTAGCTGACTGCGGGCGGGTACTTCGAGAGGGAAGGTATACGAACAACTTGCAAGTATATTTATATGCACTCTTACTCACTAAAACGGAACTAACCTCGTCTAAAATTCGTTATTTATTTGTAAGTTTGTTGGCTACGGTCCAATAGAGTTATATTTAAAGTTGAAGTGACACTTCGAGAATCGCCTATGGCGAGTTCGGAAACAGAGGCGGGCTGGAGAGGCGGGGACCTTCATTGGGAACAGCGTGGATCCAGGCTTGATGTTTCTCTGGGTGAAAAAAAAGGGGGGGGGGCGGAGTCCTGCTAGGAGATCTGAGATTATGGAAGGAATATCCCTAGGAAAATGTTCGAATTGAAAACTTAATAGTAGGTTTTTATGTTTATTCAAGGATTCAGGAAATAAGGTATCAGGTCAGAAAATAAAAAAATTGCCAAATTTAACAATTATTAGTCGTTGTTTTTCTTTCCTTATTTGCATCTTTTTTACCCCATGGCTCTTAACTTCGCTTATGAGGACTCTTAAACATTCCTATTAATTATCTCTTTATTTAATGCAGATGTAAGGGGCCTCTGGCCGGGAAAGCCTGGGTGGGATTTCCAACCTCGCTCTACTGGCCTTTCCCCACTGCACGGAAATAACCGTGGGAACAACCGAAGGGAAAAATCATTTTAAAACCGCAGCAACCATTTAAAACCAGTCGAGAAACTCGCACAACTACATTACATATCGACAAGCCAGTCGTTGAAAGTCATTAGTATCGTATGAGGAACTGGCCGGCTACCATCGTCACGCAGTAAGGCATCTAAGAAAGGCACAGAGGAGAAGGAAGTACAGAGTAGCGAAGAACAGCTGGGCGAAGAGCCACAGAATAGCCAACTCTCCAACAACACAACATCGTTTGTAGAGCTGCACGGATATGAGTGCACACTTTCTTTACTTCCACTCAGCGCTGTGCTGTCGTCTTGAAAAACTTGCGCCCTCATTTCTCTCTCAGAAAAATGTGCAAGTTTTATTTAATTATGTTGGGGTTTTGTATACATGTATTTGTTACTTACTCACCTTTGTATCATGTAGGGAGATTGTCTTAATCGCTAAGGTGATCCGACTGTTGCGCCTTCACTGTAAAATTGTCCTTATATTCACGGAAATGTGTACGGATCTGTACAGTTTAAAGACGCATATGCGCTCCTTAGTGACGAAAAACGGAAACTAGCTCAGTGTATTCTAATTAAGCAATCTTTTCTTATTACCAATAGCTTCGGGTTTCGTAAATTGAAAATTCCATAGCTACACGAACTTTTATTTATTTTTTTGCTGTTTTAATCAGAAAACTATTTTTCTTGCGACAGATAAGATATTCTTGCTATCAAAATTTGTTTTTTGAACATTAAAAAGTAGAACAAGCCTCCTGTGAGAGTTAGCGAAACTTCAACCACTCAAACATTACGAGAAACTGAAAAGGTTACGATGTCTTACTCCACGTCATTTCAAATGTTTGTGACCTAGAATTATTGCAAGGGTACACTATAAAAAAATTATTCGCAAATGTACCACATCAGTGTATTCGTGTGGTGAGGAAATGCTAGTGGTAAAGTTGAGTTGTTTCTCATACTTCTATGACAGCGTTCATACATTCGCTCAGGAAATGCGAGTGGTAAATTTGAGTTGTTCCTCGTACTTCTATGACAGCGTTCCTACATTCGCTCAGGAAATGCGAGTGGTAAAGTTGAGTTGTTTCTTATGCTTCTATGACAGCGTTCCTACATTCGCTCAGGAAATGCGAGTGGTAAAGTTGAGTTGTT
>NQII01005025.1:58715-110940 GCA_002778355.1 Clitarchus hookeri | reverse complement strand
CAGAGTTACAGCCGTAGACCAATCACGGCTGTGTAACGAGTCTCCAGAGGAGATGAGAGGGCGGCGTGCTTGCCAACAGGCGGCGGAACACAGAGCCACAGTGCTGGGTGAGTGGCGAACAAGCGGAGCCCCTCAGGCCAGACAACTCACCACTCTGTCCGTCAGTCAAGCTAGTCTTGACCGCAGACTAAACCCAGTGTAAGAGCTATTTCTGCGGTATATCCGGGAGCCACTCTCTCAGCTCTGCTGGGAATTGGCCAGGCTGTGACGTCACACAGCCTTGCACGCGGTTGCCACTCGCCAATCTGGTGGAGCTCGGCCCACCGAACCACTCTCGTGGCCTGTGTATCAGGAGTCGAAGGCTCAAAGAGTAAGTGAGATAGTGCCCTCGCTGTGTGCACGTAGTGCGCCACAGTTGCTTGCTAGAGTGTACGTTACAGGGGTTTAGTCCAGGATTACGATGACTAACGTTTCGCATAACAAGTTAACGTGCAACCCGTTCACGTAAGCAGGTTATACCTTGACCAATGTGTTTCATGAAGACCTATCACCATCATTTCACGTAACCTTCGCGTGATGGAAAAACTTGCCAATGTCCAGTTTTTGCGTTGTACGTGATAGGCGACTCTGCATCACGTGCTGTCGCTGGCCAATCATTATAGGGGCGATATTGTGTTATCTTTGCTTTTCATGTTTTTTTTTTGCCATGTCTCTGACTACGTTTTTAATTCTTGTATCGTATATATAACTTTCTCCCAGAAACGAGGACGAAAGAGTAGTATAAGCTAGGCTATGATAATTTTCTATATTTTAATTCGTACATTTTTAGGGAACTTTACATTGCCACAGTTCGTTAATTATGTTTCTCAGATGTGTAAAAATGCTTGCATGAAATGCAGAATGTTTACCATTATGTTTGAAATTTTTAGTAAGCCTATTTCATTAAACACAATTTAATTTTCTCGGAACAAAGTTTATTGCATACGATTTATTTCATGTACACGAGAACGTGTCTACATCTTCCAGAGACATTTCGTTATTAAGGTTATGTCGATGTCCGAGTTGTTTTCAAAGTTTCTATAAATCAGAAACGTCATACTATCGCAAACTTATTCTTGCCACGCAACCTGTTCTTGCCACATATACATCTGTACAACTTGAACTTTGAGAGTTTTCAATCTGAAAAGTAACGAAACGTATCCCTGAAATTTTTAAACAGCACACAAAGGTTACATGCCCACGCGATTCGTCATCATATGCCTCCTAAAAAGTCCACATTTTACGTACAAGTGAAAGTGTTGCGTGATGCGTGTTACGTGTGACGTGAAGTTATCGTAATCCCGGCCTTACACAGTAAACAACTTTGAGCATTGCGCAGTTTTCCATTGCCTTGGCTCATATCTAAGTAGGTAGGCCTATACACAATGAAATTGCAACTTATTGCTACTTAAGTTTAGCATTTGATTTATCTTTAAAGATTATAAACCTAGACACAACCAAAATATTTTTGCTCAATTTATTACTGCAAGGTGGTTAGACAAATAATTTCACTTTTAATACATATAAAATTACACAACAATAACTTTGTGACTTAACACGATCGTTACACAGTTTGCTGCCCTGTTTCACTTGGTGGTTTGTGTCATACTTCACGTTATGTTTACCGAAATTGTTGATTTTTTATTTGGTTTGTTAGAACGACATTGAAAATACAAAGGAATGTGAGAAAATGAGCCGCCAGTCTCCAGAGCCTAGTTGTAGAAAGTATTGGAAGTCAACTCCCAAAATCATGTACATCAGTTCCCTACTGGATGAACAGTAGGAAAATATCAAAANAGAAAGTATTGGAAGTCAACTCCCAAAATCATGTACATCAGTTCCCTACTGGATGAACAGTAGGAAAATATCAAAACCAAAGTCACCTAGAAAACTTTAACTTTGGCTAAATGGGTTCCCTAGATTGTGCCACCAGAGTAGCCAGTANCAAAACCAAAGTCACCTAGAAAACTTTAACTTTGGCTAAATGGGTTCCCTAGATTGTGCCACCAGAGTAGCCAGTACCTGCATTCATAGCTTCTCATCGCCCTGATGTACTTTGACGAATGTTGTTACGTTGGCAATCTAAGTGTTACGTTTTTACAATTTGTATTTCAAAATAAGAGTTTGAGGCAAAACATGACAATGTCGTCTCTGTACGTGTTGCTCTGTGGAGCTTCTGTGCTGGTTTCTGAAAGCATTAGGATGCAATGTTTGTGTAGGTTACCTTGGAAAGTTTTGTTATCGTCAAGAACAGCGTGGTTAGATTATCGTCCCACTACTGATTTATATTCATTAACCCGAATAATGCAACATAGTAAGCTTAGAAAATTAATATTTGAAAATAAATTAAAAAATATATTGAAATAAAATTAATAATTACTGCAGTACGTGCATTGCGGTATAATCGATTGCACGCTAGTTTCATGAAAAGCAGCCNGAAATAAAATTAATAATTACTGCAGTACGTGCATTGCGGTATAATCGATTGCACGCTAGTTTCATGAAAAGCAGCCTTTAGAATGCACACAGACAAGGCCTAGTGGGCGCGCAGATCAAAACCAAAACCATTGTTTCACAGGTCTTCTTACATCATCGTTAGTATGAATGAACGAAGTGAATTGCTTATGCATGACTGTAATCTACTCTTGAAAACTTTATTTTAGTCGTCGCTTCCATGGTCGGTTGAAAAATCTCGAACTGTGAATTTGACCGTCTTGTATGTGCCACATTACGCCTTCTTACTTGTGTATGTCAAATTAATTTNTGACCGTCTTGTATGTGCCACATTACGCCTTCTTACTTGTGTATGTCAAATTAATTTTTTGGGAGCACAAACTTTGCAGTATGCTAGTGTCCAGATACTTAACTCCACTGTAGTTCGCGTCGAAACGAAGCAGACCATCTGTGTTCTGTGCTAGTGGACTGTGTAAAAACAGTATAGAAAACAGAAGCTTCAGTTTTCTGCGAGCACGCTCATTTGCAGTATTTCGTTTGTGATCTCGGAGTTCACTTTACTACGGCCCNAGAAGTGCCGCAAGACGACGTGGCATGGACTCGACTAATGTCTGAAGGTATGCAGGAGGCACTGAAATCTGTGCCACTTTGAGAAAGGGTTGCACGTCTGTCACGTTTAATGATTCTCGTCAGTCGTCATTTGTCCCGTTCGTTCATGATCTNGTTGCACGTCTGTCACGTTTAATGATTCTCGTCAGTCGTCATTTGTCCCGTTCGTTCATGATCTTTTTCCGGCCGCCGCGATGTCGAAGATTTGATGTTTTACCGGATTCCCGTTATTCACGGCACACTCGTGAAACGGTCGTACGCGAAAATCCACATTTTATCGCTACCTCGGAGATGCTATGTCCTATCTGTCGTGCTCCGACTATAACACTACGTTCAAACCCACTTAAATCTTGATAAACTGCCATTGTAGCAGCAGTAACCGACCTAGCAACTTTTCCGGAAGCTTGTTGTCTTATAAAGGCGCTGCCAACCGCATCGCGTTACTCTGATTGGTTCCATACCTCTGTTATTTGCATACGCACGCCTATACCAGTTTTTTGGCTCTCGAGTGTACAATTCACAGGCACAGAATGTTCTGCAACTTACGAAATCAAAAATACTCATCTGTTACAAATTACTGATATAAGTTTTATATTGTACACGTTTCATGTTTTATATTTTTACTGTGTTTAACTCGACGTAAGTATGACTGCCAAGCCACGCACACGTGTTTATTAATTCTTTCATGTCCAGTATAGACAATTGTCCACATGTTTGACAGGAATGTTCTATTTGTCCGGTCGTGTACTCTGCGAAGCTCAGTGCACAATGACCTTCCCTTGTGGCAACTGATTAGTAAACCGTGTTAAGTTTTGACTGCTTCATATTATTGATCAAAGGACACTAAGCCTACGGCTTATTGGTTGTGACGAGTCGTATTCTTACACGTTCCGTCAAAAAAATGTATTATTTGCAAGACCAGGAACTGTAAAATAATGTGGTAATAAACGGGTTAAAACAACTATCGCAGTGNAAAGGACACTAAGCCTACGGCTTATTGGTTGTGACGAGTCGTATTCTTACAGGTTCCGTCAAAAAATGTATTATTTGCAAGACCAGGAACTGTAAAATAATGTGGTAATAAACGGGTTAAAACAACTATCGCAGTGACCATAACAAATAAATCCACAATGGCCACGACAAACGAATGTCAGCAAACCAAATACTCGATTACTATTGGCTACACGGATTCACGGAGACTGGAGAGTTGAGAGTTGTCCTGATTTCTTGCGTGTATCCGTACGTTACCCGCGTACGCATGCGTCTCATTGCAGACTGGGCACGGAGTGTGTTATGCGTCCGCTTCCGTGATCCGGATCCGCATCCGTGTCATTGTAGAACGCGCCTAATGCACTCGACGTCTGTGATTGCCTTGAAAGCACCGTAAAATACGCAGACACGAAGTAAGTTGTACAATCAAAATACTTAACGAAACTACAGCCTTTTAAAATATGCCGAGTCACAAATATTTTCTTAAAATGAAATAAAAAACTCAATAATTGGGCTTTACGAAAGCCGAAATACACAAGATCAAATCACCGGCATCCACATGTATTTTGACAAAAATTGTTAAGATATGGTATATGGCTGACTTCCATACCCATTCTGATATAAATTTTTTTCAAATGTGCTATAAGGTGGTAGTATGGGCTGTACGACTGTACTTGTGAGCAGGATGCGAATCAAACTTCATTAATGCGGATGTCTTGATGAATATTTTCTAGGTGGGGGGAGAGCATGAGTAGCGAGGTGAGTGTGGAGCAGCGCCGGAATGAAATTGCGGGAAAAATGGGAGATCCCGAGAAAACTCGCCGACCAGCGCCATTCCCGGATGCGAAAATCCGGGAGCGACCCCTGCCGTGAATAGAACCCAGTTCGCGTAGGTGGGAGGCGAGTAGTCTATCCACTACACCACCGTGGCCTCCGTAACTACAGATAATTTTATGATTTTGCAAGTGTAATGAGCAGACGTCCCATCCAATTATCTATAAACTAGTTTGTAAGAAAATTCTACTAATTTAAGGTAACAGTGTGCTTTATACAGCAACTGATCTGAAAACTAGTTTGGGATAGGATTGGTTGTGTCAGTTAACTTTCACTAGCAAAATTAAACAAATTCTCAGTTTCTAGGAATCCTTGTATTAATTTCCTTATGAAACACCTATCAGAGTTTATGTGGAAAAATTCTACTTTAACATGGTTCATATTATCCAACCCTACTAAATAAAAGGGAATCACCTTGCATGGGGGGGGGGATATTTTTTCCTCCACAAGCCGGTAAAGCTTGTATACTTTGCAGGGATTTCCCTTTACCCCGACGATAATTTATCAGTGACTTTGTTTAGCAATAGCCGTCCTGCCGTGACATCCAGTAGATCGCTAACTGCCACGCCAAGGTCCTGTGAACGACCACGTCTATACAGGTGTGGCAAGTTCCGCTGTCGGGCAGTTCAGGTTATGTTTTCCTGCTCCGTGCACTTGTGCCCGACATTTGCGAGTTTTATGTGTAATAGTAGGTGGGTAGGGCTTGACCCGTCCGTTCACATGTTAATTTCTGAGCTAGGGTGTTGCAATTACGTAATTCTTTGGTATGCGATGTACTTCTGTTCAGCACTTGTCTTGCTACGATATTGGCATTGACCCTTCATGCCAAAGGTGTGTAGGTAATTCCACAAATTACATCAGCCATAAGGAAGAACGAGTGCTGATGCCTTGATGTGTACAGTACCTGTCAAAAGTATCTTTGACGTGAAACGTGCCCACAATTGTGGGACAGAACGGGTTGGCAGAAAGGGTTGCTCAGAGAAGGAGGAACGGGGAAGGAATAGGCCATGGCGTATAGTAATGAACCATCGCAGCATTCGCCCGCAGTGATTTCGGGAGACAGAAATCAGGATAACAGGACAAGGATTCTAACTCATATCCTCCCGGATGTGAATCCAGTTTGTTAACCACTGCGCTACCTCGCCCGGTTTTTATAAGCGTGACCTTCAACTGTTACCGGATTCTGCCGACGACTTCCGTGACATAGTTGATTAAACGCCATCGTCCTGTGAGAGCAATCCTGTGTGGTTCACAATGAAACGTTTATATATAATATTATATATATATATATATATGTTGATTTTATATTAATTTAGGGTTTGTTAGTTTGCAAGGAACCCCATTTGTCAATGGAAATACGTTAAGCAGTGACGTATACAAGAATAATTAATTTGATTTGGTAGNTATATGTTGATTTTATATTAATTTAGGGTTTGTTAGCTTGCAAGGAACCCCATTTGTCAATGGAAATACGTTAAGCAGTGACGTATACAAGAATAATTAATTTGATTTGGTAGCATTAGTTTATATTAAATAAATATGAGCATAGCCATATTTTAATTAGTCACAATTTTCTTTTTAAATTAGGAAAATGGTGCAGTCGATCAGTAGCGGCCAGTAACTGAGAACAGAGTTGCGAGAGCGTGTTGTCAAATGCCTCGCACTACTAGTCTAGGCTGTTCACGGTAAAGTGAGCGCTTTTGAGGCCCTAGTTACTTTTACCTTTCTGACATTTCATATCTTTTATCCCCCTTTGTAAATACATATTGCCATGTAAGTGATAAACACAGTGTGTATATTCCACCGCACTGAGAAGTCAACGTCTAAGGCTACAATAAAATATAGTTATTGACTTTTGTTCCAAATGAGAGGACTTTCAGAAGTGTTCACTTTACCGTGAATAGCCTAAAGGTACGTGTGGTGACTAATACAGGTATTTTACACACATGAACACCGGTACAGGTTATCTATAACAATACAGTGATGTGCAGCACAACTTTATTTTTACTACGCCACAGAGGTGAATTGGCGGGGGAAAAGACTGCGCGCGCGTCCGGCGCCTTGCGCGTCGAGGCGATGAGGCACGTGATGTGCGTTCATGGGTCGCCTTTAGCGCTCATAAGAGTTGCAAGACTGGGCCAACTCCGAATAAATATTATTGCCGGGAGGTAGTAGAAAAGGACACTTTTTATCGAGCTCCATGAATAAATAACACAGATCATTATCAGAACAAAGAAATATCATCGCAATGCAAGAGTATAATAATGAAATTTATCGTACACTCACTATCCGCTGGGCACTTGGCCAGGATAAAAGTTTGTTGTTATTCTTCTTCTAGGCCCCGGACACGAGAAATACACTTTGTTAGACTAACCTTAATGTTTAAGCTGATATAGTGCCATTCACTAGAGCAAATAATTTGAAAACTGACCCTNTAGTGCCATTCACTAGAGCAAATAATTTGAAAACTGACCCTTCGGCCTAAACAACACAATCGAGCACAATGAAGACGAGGTCGCAGGAGGGATATTCCAAGCCGCTATAGGGAAATGTAGAGTTTTTCACTAGCGAGTGACGCGGGCACACGTGGCTACAAAGCTGGGCACGTTGGTTCTGGTAATCAAGTTTAACGACACTAATCTCTTGCAAGAGAAGGCGCNTACGTGGCTACAAAGCTGGGCACGTTGGTTCTGGTAATCAAGTTTAACGACACTAATCTCTTGCAAGAGAAGGCGCAGATGTCGAGCTTGATGATGTAGCTTTGGGCACGCCAGCTTTGATGGAATGAGCTCGTTAGTGCGTGTACGTCCGTTGTGGCGTTGCGTGAGTTGCAGCGCTTGTACTGCTGTCAGTTTGCTTGTCTCGGGACATCACACTCACTGGACTACGTTACGTGTCAGCTAGTCAGGCTCCACTCTACCGTTTTAACATTTTACCAACATTTTTGGCAACATTTATTTGCAAAATTACCTAACTGTTTATATACAATTAATCTAATAATAACATACAAAATACATATATCTTATGCAATAGGAATATATAATAATGTTCTATATAAATTATTATAATTGTTATATATTCATATACAAATTAATCTTACATCATACCAAAATTTCGATCATGGTTGAACTGTAAAACTTGGACATTTCTCCTACTAATAATCAACTGTTGATCTTGTAACCAACTATGCAGCACCCCACTGAAGGATGTCTATTTATTTAATTCTGGAAAACACGAGGGCTCAGCTCTGTGATATTACTTTGGGACATATAACGATAGCAAAGATGTTCACAAACGAAATTTGATGGGTTAAATTCTTCATGTGTGTATTCGGTTTTAGAAGTACAGTAAGTTTCGACGGTCGCTTGCAGCGTGTTTTCGCCATTAAAGACTTTGAAAAGGTTTTTTAATGCGTGTGTGAATTTACGAAATATAAAATCAACAATGGAGTTTGAATTACTTAATGTATTCCGATGAGGTTGTTGTATATTTTTAATTTACTGGTCCATCATATGCAGCAATAGTTGATACAGTGTATAATTTTCGAATAAAATTTGTTGACTTTATTTCGAACAACAATGTATAGAAACCACAAAATCAGTACATTTGAAAAAAAAAANTCGAATAAAATTTGTTGACTTTATTTCGAACAACAATGTATAGAAACCACAAAATCAGTACATTTGAAAAAAAAAAGTTTTAAATGAATAATATATTTTTTAAATATAAATGTTTTATGTGTAAACTTAAAAACAGAAGAAACCTTAATTTTAACCAGATTTCATCATCTTAAAAACTCGTACAAAAATTTTTCTTCCCAGCATATAAATTTTTATGTCATAGAACTACAGATAATATAATTCCGTTGATAATTATTTTGGCATACTTGCGCATTTTGTGGTTTATATCCTTTCTCCTAAAAGCTTGCAATTTTTAAATAGTGAACTATAGACTCTATCACCTTTTATTGTATGTTATAGTTATAAGCATTCAGATATTTTCATCAATAAATCTAACCCAATGAAAAAAATATTAAGTTCAATTTTCTTTTTGATTTTATGTTTGGTAAATTCTCGCAATGCGGGACCTTTCCATAGCCCTTGGCTCGCGCCTACCTGTATCTATTTTCCACATTTGAGGTCGAGAAGTGCAGGAGCGATAAAGCGACACTGCCACGCGCATCANTCGAATAAAATTTGTTGACTTTATTTCGAACAACAATGTATAGAAACCACAAAATCAGTACATTTGAAAAAAAAAAAGTTTTAAATGAATAATATATTTTTTAAATATAAATGTTTTATGTGTAAACTTAAAAACAGAAGAAACCTTAATTTTAACCAGATTTCATCGTCTTAAAAACTCGTACAAAAATTTTTCTTCCCAGCATATAAATTTTTATGTCATAGAACTACAGATAATATAATTCCGTTGATAATTATTTTGGCATACTTGCGCATTTTGTGGTTTATATCCTTTCTCCTAAAAGCTTGCAATTTTTAAATTGTGAACTATAGACTCTATCACCTTTTATTGTATGTTATAGTTATAAGCATTCAGATATTTTNTTGTGAACTATAGACTCTATCACCTTTTATTGTATGTTATAGTTATCAGCATTCAGATATTTTCATCAATAAATCTAACCCAATGAAAAAAAATATTAAGTTCAAATTTCTTTTTGATTTTATGTTTGGTAAATTCGCGCAATGCGGGACCTTTCCATAGCCCTTGGCTCGTGCCTACCTGTATCTATTTTCCACATTTGAGGTCGAGAAGTGCAGGAGCGATAAAGCGACACTGCCACGCGCATCANCGCCTACCTGTATCTATTTTCCACATTTGAGGTCGAGAAGTGCAGGAGCGATAAAGCGACACTGCCACGCGCATCAAGTGCGCCATCGCCGCTAAGCGCAAGGCTCTGAACTGGCGTGCAGTGTTCTTGTCGTACTGCGTGTACCTATGGGACTTTCAGAGGTGGCCCTTATCATTTTATTGGTGGAAAGTGTGCGGCAAGGTTCAGTCACCGTGGCCCTAGAATAGTTTTAGGGCGACGGTGACTGAGCGGTTAGGCTGCTCGACTCCCATCAAGACGAACCGGGTTGAATCCCCGGCCGGGTCACTCCGGATTTTCGCAAATGGGAATCGTGCCGGACGATGCCGCTGGTTGAGGGGTTTTCTCGGGTATCTCCCGTTTCCCCCGCCCTTGCATTCGGCGCTGCTCCATTCGCACCTCATTTCACTCTCATCGGCTCTCAAGACCTCGTTGTTAAGAACCGCCCATATCTCTCAACTCAACTGAACTTGAATATCTTTGTATGAATGTGACGCGTGTATTCTGAGCTACAGTTCTCTATAATCGCCCGTGACAGTTGACCGCGGGGACGTGTGTATTTTGCGTACTAGTTACCGACCCTGCAGCACCTGGGCACTGCTTAGCACTTTGGTAACGTCACGCCTGATATTCTGTTGTAGTCTAATAACATCTCATCTGCGAGCTCTTCCTACACGCTGGCTTACCAATAAGCCCCTTGTTACGCCCTGGAGTGTAGCATATGAGATCTAAGTTGCGCTCTTCATTGTACATTAATAGATCTCAAGAATAATGCTGGATTCAAAATAGTACTACGAGAACAATGCCACAGCCTTGACACTGCGAGAAATATATAACAGCCAATAAATAGTGTAGTGGAAGGGTTTTAGCCGCTCTTACTGCCTGAGAACAATTGCTAAATGCACATAATTAACACATCACAGCGATATACATAATATTGAAATAGCTTGTTTTCAGTTCCACTGGCTATGGCCATGCATAGTGATAGGCGCTTACTTAAGCACAGTGATAGTAACAAGACAAGTTCAACTTGGATAAATTTTCCTTGTTGCCATCACTGTGCGTCAATATTCAGCTAATCAGAGGCCCCGACACTTATAATACGTTATCAAATGGAAAAACTTATTATTTAGGAATCAAGAAAGTGCGTATGTTGAATTCATTCCTTGGGCAGATATTTTATTTTGTTTATTTCTGGAGAATAGCAACCATGGAGGTTTGTAACGTTTTTAGGTGACGTTTATAGTAAAAATTGAAATGAAAATAATTCTTTTTTTAAAAAAAATTTCAGATCAATTGAAAATATTAAATTTTGACNGGAGAATAGCAACCATGGAGGTTTGTAACGTTTTTAGGTGACGTTTATAGTAAAAATTGAAATGAAAATAATTCTTTATTTAAAAAAATTTTCAGATCAATTGAAAATATTAAATTTTGACAAAAAAAAACATTACCAACTGTACAGAACTTAATTTCTTCGGTACTAAATGTAGCAACATAAACAAACTAATATAATGATCGTTTTATCATTTGTAGTCATGCCACTGTGCTTGTGTTGTGTTGTGTATGGGCTTATTGCTATAACTGTGAACGTGTTAGTTATATTTCACTTGTAGCCCGGCTCTTAACGATGTCTTGACACTCGATGTAAGTGAAGCGAGGTGGATATGGAGCAGCGTTGGAGTGCAAGGGCGGGGGACAACGAGACATCCCCCGGAAAACCCGCCGACCAGCGGCAACGTCCGCCATTGCAGAGAAAAGTAGAATAATTTTGAAGGCTGTGGGTGAGCAAGAGTGCCTCACAAGGCCACTGGCCAATCAGACGAGGGGGTGTTTTAGGCGCCTGTCTACCTGGCGCGCCCACGAACTTGGCTGCAGTTTGTTTGTAATACGCGGTGTTAAACTGACTGCTCCACGTGCGCACAATCTGTTTGCACACGAGAAGAAACAACTACTTTCAACACATCACTCTTATTGCTAACACTATTCTGAAGCTATTCGACGTGGCCAAAGAACGACATTTTCAGACTGTTACAACTTAACATATTCTGTGTGAATTCCTGCGAAATTAGTATAGGGCCTGCATTTCAGTTTTCTTCAGACTTTGCACCAATAATATGTTAGGGTCACCGCTTGAAGTCGTGCAGGTAGACGCAGCACGACGAAAACACTGCTCGCCAGTTCAGAGCCGTGCGCGTACTGTGATACACTGAAGAGCCAAAAAAACTGGTACACCTGCCTAATATCGTGTAGGGCCCCCCGAGCACGCAGAAGTGCCGCAAGACGACGTGGCATGGACTCGACTAATGTATGAAGGTATGCAGGAGGCAATTTACACCATGAATCCTGCAGGGCAGTCCACAAATCCAATCTGCGCCAATTTGAGAAAGGGTTGCACGTCTGTCACGTTTAATGATTCTCGTCAGTCGTCGTTTGTCCCGTTCTTTCACGATCTTTTTCCGGCCGTAGTGATGTCGAAGATGTGATGTTTTACCGTACTCCCGATATTCTCGGTACACTCGTGAAATAGTCGTACGCGAACATCCAAATGTTATCGCTACCTCGGAGATGCTATGTCCCATCTCTCGTGCGCAGACTATAACACCACGTAAACTGCCATTGCAGCAGCAGTAACCGATCTAGCTGCCGACCGCATCGCGTTACTCTGATTGGTTCCATACCTCTGTTATTTTCATACGCACGCCGATACCAGTTTTTTTGGCTCTTCAGTGTATAACAGTTCTCTTAGCGTGCAAAAAGAGTATAGTCTACTCGCGGTTTCTTCACACTTTTGAAATATAAATCAGCCCATGCATGACGTGCGTGGTTGTTTTATAAATATGCCGTTTATCACAAGCTTTTTATACTTGTGGTAACATAAAAATCCCTTGTTTTTTATCAAATTTAAATTTTACTCTAAGCTCAAATCACTGATATCAATAAGTGAAATAACTTTCACTAAAAGTCAATTGATAGGCTACTGCCGACTGGTGAATCAAGCAACTTAACTGGAGACGAGTGACCTATAGCAGTGGAATTCTTGACAATCAGTGGGAGTCACAAATACATGAGTAAAATTCAGCTACCATTTTAGTTAGTTACCTGGTACTGTTTATCAGTAGCTCAAATTTCACTTTTTTTTACTGATTTGGCTCACTTCTTCCTTTTTCAAGTTTAGAGTGTACTTATATTTTATGTATAAATTATAATATTTTATATTTGTAATTGATATAAATGAAAAAGGGGAGAAAATTGGCGTGTTGGTAATAATAAGTAATAAATCGGACTTATGAAAAATATTATTACACTGAGTGTGGACGAATACGGTGCGCAGTCCCTTTGGTGGGATATCCTGGAAGTAGAACTTTAGCAGGGCTTCAGAAAACTTCGAAGTAACCGCGAACGGACTAATAATATTAATAATTTTCTCATTTGCAGTTTCTTTGTTCATCTCCTATTTAGATTCAGTAGGGCACCACTATACTTTATCAGAAAGTACAAAACAAAAATATGTATGTATTTTCACTAGAATTGTTACAATTTAAATAAGTAGATTGCAGCTAAACACAGAGTTTTTTTTTTAAGTAGACGCTTCTTACATACGACTGCTTATATGGAACAAGTCTGTTTCTGACGACAATGATGTGCACTTGTTGAAGGTTATTGAAGGAGTTTAGATCAATTTAAACTTACTAAATATAAAACAATTCTGACATTTTCTTTTCAAAGTTATTTATTTAATTACGCACTATTTGTTTTCAACAAAACATTGTGGGTCGCGGTCGTGTAGTGGTCAGATTACTCGCCTCCCACGCAGGTGAACTGGTTAGATTCCCGGCGGGGAATCCCATGTGGGAATCGTACCGGACTATGCTGCTTGTCGGCGAGTTTTCTCGGGGATCTCCCGTTTACCATGCCTTTGCATTCCGACGCTGCTCCATTCTCACCTCATTTCACCCTCATCGGTTCTCAAGACCTCGATGTCAAGAGCCGGCCAAACCTCTCCACTCTCTCCTTCGACAAAACATTCATAGACAATAATTGTCACGGTGACTGCTGTTGTACAGTAGTGGCGATGACGCACTTGTTGCGCCTGGCAATGTCGTACTTACGTACGTACACGCGCTTCTCGGCCTTACACGTGTAAAACAGCAACAGCCGGCCGGGCGCCTTAAGCTGTCGTGGCAAGAGAGAGCCTGGACGCCGATCACGCGTGAAGGTCTGGGAGAGAAACTTGGCACGAGGTCGTAATGGTGTTTGGGCGGCGGGACCGTCGTGAGTTATTACAGCGAGCTTACGTGGAGACTGTCAGTGCGAACTGAGAAGTTGTTGAGGCTCTGTAAGAGCGTATCCTGCTGCGATCAACGACCATAACTAGGTCTCACTGTTCGCGACTTCCCGAAACGTAAAACCTAGAACACTATTTGAACTACTTCATATATTTCTACGGAGTTTACTTTTTTGTTATTGGCTATGTATTTGATTGAATTAACAAAACCTAAACGTACAGTAAAGTTGTTACAATGTATACTTTTCGAATAATAAGGCACCAAAACCACATACTCAGAATATATACAAACATTATTTATTTTATTATATATTTTAAATGTTATATGTAAAACTATAATAACAAAATAAAAAATAAACTTTTTTTTTAACTATTTGTTTTTCAAATCTTTAAGTAGAAAATTTTGTCTTTTTAAAAACGTCGTGTTTCTTCGTGGTATATAAATTCCAACGTCATTAAGTTGTAGATAATATTATTTTGTGTATTTAAAAACACTTATTTTGGCATATCTACTGTTTCTGTGGTTTGTCTCCATAAATTTTTTTATTCAACAGAACGTCAACAGTACTGAGATTTTACGTGAAAAAAACTAAAACTTTTACAAACGTACAGACCATTCTGATGGTAGCAGTGTAGTTCAGTTGCTGCTACGCTGCAAAACTATTACGTTGCCATTTCCCTGCTGATTTTTTTCCTCGGCGTGCATTTGCTTGCAAAATGTATATTATAAATGTCACATCTCACAACACGCAGAAATGATATAATGTACTGCCAATCCGTAACTGGGTCGCAGAGTGGAACACTACAACCATTGCACATTACATTTGCCACATTATTGTCATTTGAGTTATATAGGATGTGTTTAAACTATTGCAACAAACGTCGGGATATTATTCTTGGAATGAAAACAAGCAAAAATGTTCCTATGCACATATGTCCTACAAAGCGTTGTTATTGAGTTAGAGGCGTTTCACATCGCGCTAACATGCATCACTACCTCCACTTACTATGATGTTACGTTGGATCAGGCGTCGCGGTCCTGTGCATTGGCCTGCCCGGTCTCCTGACCTTAATCCACTCGACTGTTAGCTGTGGGGACACATTACAAGTGTGGTGAATGCTACGCCTGTTGACGACATCGTCTACGTGGCACAGGTTATCAATAACGCCTGTGTAGCTGTTCCACATGACCCAGGTATCTTCGCCGGTCCACGTGGAGACGTTGCCACGCATGCATTGCTACTCATGGCGGAAACTTCCAGCATCGCCTGTGGTGTGGCCAATCTACGTCCTGTAACTCAGTAACATCACGTTGTAAAACACATGTTCATAGGGACATTTTTGCTTGTTTTGTTCCCAGGAATCATCTTCCGAAGTTTGTTACAATAGTTTACAACATACTGTATATGCCAAGCCATTCTCGACATTTTTTTTTAACTATTCGACAAAAGTTAAATTGGATACAACACTTTTTCGTCCATCATGTATACATGTTAAGGTGATATAGATTGTGGAGCGAGATGTGAAACTTTTATAAGTCCTGTTTCGTACTGCGAGAGTGTTGAGGTTGCACCATCACAAGTAATCGCTGTCGGTGTCCAGCGCTCTCATATTTCCGGAGGTTTTCCGCTGCCTTTCGTTGACTCACGATAGCGGTTAAACCACACAACAAGGTCTCGCACGAGCCTCTATCCACTTAGGAATTACCGCCGCCATCATGTTCGCACACATAGTGGAGTCTGTGCGGGCATGACTCTGCGAGATGTAATCGCGGCGTTCTCGGAAAGCTCGCTGGAAACATGTGCAGTTCAGTTTGGCGACTCGCTTGTAATCCCGGGGGCAGGCCCTGCTAATGCGTGTGCAAGTGGCGGAGTGTCGGGGAGGGGTTATTACACGGTATTTATGCAGGAAATTGGGGGCGGGGCCACCTCCTCTTATCCTTGGACCTTATTCGGCAACGTCATTGCTGTGTGATACCTCGACAGTCACGTCTACCAGCCGCCATCCGGGTCCGATCCTACCACGAATACCCCCCTCCCCCCTCACCATTACAGCATCTCACTTTTCTGGCTTGCCGAAATGTAGTTAAATTCTCCGTCCTAGCAGATATTTGACCTTGTTTTATGTATTTATTTTACTTCAGTTCCGTCGAGCCTTAAACACAAAAAAGGCAAGTTGTGTTAAAATTATTAAAACACTCTACGTCAATGAAGCAATTATAAAAAATATGGGATCTTTGAGCTGAGAGATTTGGGCGGCTTTTAACAACAAAGTCTTGAGAGCTGATGAGAGATGTCCCCCAAGAAAACCCGCCGATCAGAGGCATCGTCCGGCACGATTCCCACTTGCGAAAATCCGAAGTGACTCGGTCGGGGATTGAACCTGGTTCGCCTTGGTGGGAGGCGAGCAGTCTAACCGCTCAGCCACCGCGGTCCCAATATGGAAGCGTGTTTTCCATGTTAAATTTTTCCTTTCGTTTGCATTCAGTTATTGAGGTGTGGCCCTTGAAACTAGTTTCTTTTGCAAACATGTTCAAACATGGCTGCATAACGAATTTATAATAATCATGTTTAGATTACTCGCGTAACTTGTAGTCGCCCGTAGTCCCGTGCGTTTACCAGTGAGTACTTTCCAACTAAAGGAGGCATCAAACTTCGTTGTTACAATTTGTGCGTGGGAACGACTCGTGTCATTGGTCTCACTTCTGGTAAGGTGATTACTTTCCCTGCGGCAAGGAAATAATTGTTCCTATACACGAGCCAGCGAAAACATTTTTTTGTGAGGGGGAATTTCCAGGCATCCCTACAATTAATTCGCACACTGTACGTAACCAAAGGAAATATAAGTGGAAGGCGATTGTTAGTGGAATCCTACCACCATTCACCAGTTTTACAGGGCGTGTCCCTGCCTTAATAATAACGTCAGATCATAGGTCGTATAATGTTTTATAGCTCATTTTCCGCATAACGAATTATATCACAGTTTGTACCTGGTGTTCGCGATCATTCTGTATACGCAGGGCCACCNAAACATTTTTTTGTGAGGGGGAATTTCCAGGCATCCCTACAATTAATTCGCACACTGTACGTAACCAAAGGAAATAGAAGTGGAAGGCGATTGTTAGTGGAATCCTACCACCATTCAACAGTTTTACAGGGCGTGTCCCTGCCTTAATAATAACGTCAGATCATAGGTCGTATCATGTTTTATACCTCATTTTCCGCATAACGAATTATATCACAGTTTGTACCTGGTGTTCGCGATCATTCTGTATACGCAGGGCCACCNGCTCATTTTCCGCATAACGAATTATATCACAGTTTGTACCTGGTGTTCGCGATCATTCTGTATACGCAGGGCCACCTGTTTTTTTGCGAAAAGATTTACGCGGAGGCTAGACTTCAATATCCTATGTGCACACTTGCAGTTTTCATTCGACTATTTGTCGCTTGTCGTGTGAATACTGACTGCTACACGAGTGAGCCAATCAGAATTAAGTTTCTCCGATACTGACTTTTTGCGGAGGCAGAGAGATAAGACGTTTAACAAGTCATATGGTCCAATCACGAAAGGGTTCTGAACTAAAGTGTTTTGGAGCATAGCTTGTCGTGAAATCTTTTCGCGAAAAACAGGGGCCTCTATGAAAATTGCATAATAGTTACACATTAAAGAGTTAAAATATTAGACATCACAACTGGATGGGCGGCGCATTGAAACTAGTCACAAGGTGTTCGATAATATTAAATTTTACGTAAGGCTGAAGGGTACACATACACAATAGTTAGAGACCTACATAATTCGCGTCATTATTTTGGGACAAGCTAGACCTCATTGCCCTATAAGTATCTGACCACAACTCGTTATTTCATTGGCCGATGGCTTCGATACTAGGTCATGTGCCTGTGTAACTGTGTTGCAGGCGATTGGTCACTCTGCCGTTGAACTGTTACTATTGGTTAAAAGTCTTTCGTGTCGTGTCACAAGTATTCTCAGCCACTGAAGGATGTGAGTAGAGCGTACAAAACCTTGGCGTTTAGTCTGCTGCAGAAAAATAACGCGAATTTCGCAGGTCTCTAGCAATAGGATGCAAGGAGACACCAGGCAGGGCTACCACGCACAGCCTATGTATTCATTGCTGTGTTGTTTACATGTGCCCATTAAGGCCCTTCCTTCTCACACTGCGACACTTCTGGTATCCCGCGNGGCTGATGTAAGAAAACGTATTTTCCTGAAAAGGAAAGTGATTCCCCTCATTGAAGAGTAAAATATTGCATGAGGACTGACAAGGAGTTGAGTAGCAGGAATTAAATAATTAATTTTTTTGCAAATTTGTTTCTCCCGGATAAGTTTGTGCGGCTATCGTTGTTAGATTACCTTACATTGTCTACCATAATGTGCGTTGTTTGCATAGTTAAAAATAACTTAACATACTCCCATTGGATTTGTATTACTGAGCGGGTGAAGAGATTTGGACGGCTCTTAACATCGACGTCTTTAGAGCCGATGAGGGTTATTGAGATGAGTGTGGATGGAGCACCGCCGGCACGATTCCCACATGCGAACATCCAGAAGCCGGGAATGGAGCCGTGGGGCCGGTGGACACTGTAGAGCAACTGTGCTCTGCGTGGTTGGTAGTGCAAGTGAAGTTGTACTCCACGTCTGCGGATGAGGTATGCAGGTGTTTGTTCTCCGCGCTTGTCATGTACCCAACTTTGACTGAGGACGAGGTAGGCAGGTGTTTGTTCTCCGNGAATGGAGCCGTGGGGCCGGTGGACACTGTAGAGCAACTGTGCTCTGCGTGGTTGGTAGTGCAAGTGAAGTTGTACACCACGTCTGCGGATGAGGTATGCAGGTGTTTGTTCTCCGCGCTTGTCATGTACCCAACTTTGACTGAGGACGAGGTAGGCAGGTGTTTGTTCTCTGCATTTGTCATGCACCCAACTTTGACTTAGGATGAAGTAGGCAGGTGTTTGTTCTCCGCGCTTGTCATGTACCCAACTTTGACTTGCCCATCTCCAATACAACTGTGAATTCNGTAGGCAGGTGTTTGTTCTCCGCGCTTGTCATGTACCCAACTTTGACTTGCCCATCTCCAATACAACTGTGAATTCGCATGGTCAGTCAACAGTTATAAACCGTGTTTGTTTACATTTGAATTTTCAACTGACGTTTCCTTATACCTAATATCACTCTGGCAGTTTGACCGACTTTAATAACGTTTTACCTGCACTAAACCATAGCTTCTCAGCTGTTCTACGTTGAAAAAGTGTACTTGCTCGTAGCAAGTAATGTTCGTTACATAAAGGTGACGTGGCTATGCAGTTGTCTCCAGAACTAGACGGTTGTATTGTGGTCGCAGTATCGCCGCCTGAACGCTGGTAAATGTCAGTGCTGCGCCGCGGATTGCTGACGGCAGTTAGTGATGCGGAGTGGACACTGCTTTGTTACGTCGCGCGCCGCCTCGCTTCTCAAACCCATCTCTGCTACCGTGTTGCCCGGTTACCTACACTTTTGTGTCTGTTCCCTCACACGCTTATAAGGGCTATGGGAAAATCTACCTGTGCATGAATTTCAGAAATATAAAAATTAACGACTGAATTTGAACTAAGTTATTTAATATATTAAGATGGAGTTTGTTTTATTGGCTATATTGGAATNAAAAATTAACGACTGAATTTGAACTAAGTTATTTAATATATTAAGATGGAGTTTGTTTTATTGGCTATATTGGAATTAACAAACCATTTCATACAGCAATGATCCATATTATGTACAGTTTTCGAAAAAAAGAAAATTGACTTTTTTGATTAATAACGCATAAAAGCCAAAAATTAGTAAATATGCAAAAAAAATTTTCAAACGTATAACATTATACTGTGCAAAATTTTACGACAAAATAAAAAAATATTTTTACTAAAATTAAATGTTTTTAAACGCTCCTTTTTTTTAATAGCAAGTATTTTCCTTCAAGATGTATACAATTCAGTGCGAGACCTTTCAATTTTCCATAAGTTCCAGGAAGCAGTAAGATATTAAATTTATGTGCAAAAAATAATTAACTGATACCTACTTCACACGTGACACAGTCCGAGTTATTTAGTGTTTAAGATTTGTCTACATTCAGATGATTGCATTGTTCATTATATAACTTTTTCCTTTACTTCAATTTTCAGTGACACTGAAATATGTATTGTAAAGACGAAGCAAGACACGTAGATCTTATTTGAAAAATTGGTTAGCAATAGGAATTTTAATGTAGGCGGGTCCTTTTCCAACTACATGAAGCACAAAAAAAAGTTTTTATTGGGTCTTTTTTTTGCGTGACAATATTCTTTATTGACATTTTCCGCATATTGCGAGAGCGGCTGCTAGGTATAAGATACGTACCCTTTTTGCTAACGTACATCAATAGTAAGCAGTCCTGGCACATGAACTGGACATTTCTGCCCCAGAGGAATCGAACCCAGCCGATTGTATCAGTGCTCAGGCATGTTATCACTGTGATGCAGCTGCCCTTCAGGACGCAGTGTCATTGGAACATTTCTAATAAAAGGTTTCCATGATCCTGGAAATTCCTTGAAAAAGCCTTGAAATATATTTAAAAATCAAGGGCCATTCAAAGTAATTGGAAAAATTGCCAGGTGCTTTAAGGTGCTTAANAGCCTTGAAATATATTTAAAAATCAAGGGCCATTCAAAGTAATTGGAAAAATTGCCAGGTGCTTTAAGGTGCTTAATTCATGTAGTGTTTATTTACGTGGTAATTATTCACGCCAAACTAAAGTGGTCAACTGTAGTTATATGCGCGGATAATTTATGGTAAGTACAAATTGGTTTTACTGGATCTTTGTGCCATTTTTTTNGTCAACTGTAGTTATATGCGCGGATAATTTATGGTAAGTACAAATTGGTTTTACTGGATCTTTGTGCCATTTTTTTTTAGGGCATGCAATAGTAAAAGTTTGTTCCATGTTTATCGTCGGCATTTGTGGAGTGACGCCTAGTCTCTTCGCAACTATCGGCTGCGTCTGCGTTCTTCNCGTTCCATGTTTATCGTCGGCATTTGTGGAGTGACGCCTAGTCTCTTCGCAACTATCGGCTGCGTCTGCGTTCTTCTCAGCTGCAGCACATCTCGTGGAAACTCCGGGAGGGAAGTGTGGTTCTAACGCTCTCCCGCGGTGTTCATTTTATAGTTATCAAAAGTGCCTGACTTTGTTCTAAACATTTCGACCAGTTTTAAAATCTCATATGATAAGTAAGCGGTCTTCATTTGTCGTATATGAATTTTATTTGCCGTGTCTGAATTTACTGTAGGACATCACACATTTTGGGAGCTTGAGAGTTTTGGAAAAAAATCCCTGAAAGGTGTTTGATATTTGTTAGCTGAAACGAATGGGAACCGTGCAAGTCGACTGTTTTCAGCTGTTCATGAGTTTTGGGCGAGTAGGTTGGTAAACAATTTGGCGTTTGCTATTAGTATGCACGGAATGAACTGGAATGAAATACGTAACGTCGCTTTTATGTACCATGTTCATAATTTATAATGAGAGTAAACTCATTTCCATTAAACGGCTCTGGCTCTACTTACTACGGGGTAACGCCCTCGTAGAAGAGAAGCCCATGCTCATCCAGCTATTGAACTGCCATATTACGTTGTAGTACCGTACGAAAAGGTGGGTTTTTTTTTNGAGAAGCCCATGCTCATCCAGCTATTGAACTGCCATATTACGTTGTAGTACCGTACGAAAAGGTGGGTTTTTTTTTTTCCTTCAAAGTTTAAAAGGGGGGAGTGTTTTGATACTTTTGTGTCACATTCAACCAGCGGTAACAAATAATTTTACTTATGGCCGCAGCATAGGAAAAACACAACACATATATTATAAAGCCGCTTATTCGCGAACTCCAACCGAACACGCTAGCGAAATGGTGCCACTGGCCAGAAAAACATTGGAACGNTCCTTCAAAGTTTAAAAGGGGGGAGTGTTTTGATACTTTTGTGTCACATTCAACCAGCGGTAACAAATAATTTTACTTATGGCCGCAGCATAGGAAAAACACAACACATATATAATAAAGCCGCTTATTCGCGAACTCCAACCGAACACGCTAGCGAAATGGTGCCACTGGCCAGAAAAACATTGGAACGTCGTTTCCCAATCAGGCCTGGTAACCTACTCGCCAGCCGGCAACCCAACCAATAGGGAGCCTTTCGCAGCATGTAGTAAGCGAATCAGACACAGGGCCTGCTGCCAGAGCCTCGTCCAGCCAATCAGATAATGGATACGCTTACATCAAAGGAACCGCCACGCCATGTCGTCTCTGCTTACTTGTATAGATAGGCACCGTGTGGCAGCGGGCTTATTGCAATATCACCTCCGGCTTTCTGAAGTACGAGGAGATGGTGGCGCCTCGGCAGCACAACGAGACACATCACAGACAAAACACGGTGAACAAGTTTCAACAGCCAATAGGAAGCAAGGTGAGCGCAACACAAGTAGGCCCACATTATATTACTGGTTGTCATCATGTCGGCGCACTGCTGCGCCTTGGACGACAGGCTGCTGATTGAGCGCTCGCCACCCTACCAAGGAGAACCGGGTTCGATTCCCAGCGGGGTCGCTCCAGGATTTCCGCACGTGGGGATCGTGCCGGACGATGCCGCTGGTCGGCGGGTTTTCTCGGGGATCTCCAGTTTTCCTCGCCCTTGTATTCCGGCTCTACTCCTTACTCACTTCACTCCCGTAGGCTCTCAAGACCCCGAAGTTAAGGCTCGGCTCTACACCTCCAGCAGAAATTCTTCCTTTTCGCGTCACAATTTCGGATTCATAGTAATTACTCACAATGTAAGATTACAGACAATTAATATTTTTCGAGTTGTTTAACATTTTGTGCGTAACTTTAATTGTGTGTTATCTGCTTCTTGTAAAAATGTGCGAATATATTTATATTTTATCAATAAGTTCCTGCGTTTTATACTTACGTTAACATAAAGTACCTTATTTTTGGTTAAATTGAACTTTTATTTTTATTTTATTTATAAATTATAATTTTCATTTATAATTAATATGAATAAAGAAGTGAGAAAATAGGTGTGTTGGTAATGCCAAATAAGAAATAGATCTCATGCAAAATATTACGACCGTTAGTGCACACGAATGTGGTGCGCTGTCCCTTTGGTGTAATTTTCTAGTCTCGTTTGAGCTTTGTTAGCACGAGGCGGAGGTATATACTGGAGGTAGAACATTAGCAGGGCTTCAGAGAAGGTGGAAGTGACCGTGAACGGACTGCAATGTGTTGCCTGGTGGGTCGTCGCAATGGCACCGTACCTCGTGAGGACACAGGCCATCTCTGGCTTGATCCAAGCACACTTGTTGCCATGACAACTCCCTCCCAGTCTCGTCGTTTCCGCCACGTAAATACTCTGCCGATAAAGCTGGTTCCACAACACAGCGATGCGATGCGACGCGATCGACGGCGACGAGCTATACTTAGTGTCGGCGACGCATGCCGTCTGAGATTGTGCTGCGATTATTTCAAGGGTGAAAATTACATTTTCAGACCTCGCTAATGTAATAAAAGACACGCGAAAATCATTGACTCCTTATGTTTTAAGTGGGTAGAAGATGAACACGGCTGTATGAACGCGATGCGCGATGATAACTACGTAGCAACATACAGCGAGAACGAGAGACATATAAGATGATGGAGAATTAGTTTGATGCTAATAGACGAGTTTTATGACATTGTCCATAAGTCTTGTCATCTATTTCGTACATCCATGTAGTGACAATAAAAATACAAATGCAAAGACGTATGCGTAGACGCGATCGCCGTTTTCAAAACTTGAACAAATATATATTTATATGCCCCTTGTAAACAAATATGTACTTATTCTTCTTCTCCGTGTTCCAACATTGGTCTGCTTTTCTGCCAATAGCAATTTAAAAAACAACGTGAATAGGGTTTGAAATTAGCATACTTTTTATGTAATTAGGTATTTTTAAATGTTTTACACTTACTCTAGCCTAGTTTTAACACAACTAAAATATACTTATTCAAGTTGGTCAGAGTATTTGATTCAAGTGAAGGAGTGGGTCTGTTCAAAATTCAAATGTAAGCAAGCACGTTCATGAGTGTTGACCACGTGACTTTGACTGTTGTTGTGCGACTCAATGTTGGGTACATGCGCACAACACGACAATAGGTCTATGTCATCGTCAGGGTTTACGTAAACAAAAAAAAATGCGGACAGTAAGCAGCAAGAAGTACGCAGTACGAAATTTTCCAACGCATTGGCTCAAGCAGTTACTATTGCGTTCAACACTTACTGCTGCGTACTGCAGTGCAAATACATATATATTGGAAGTCTTGTGTTTAGCCAGTCATTGAAAAAAAACTGATTTGTATATTAATATTTTAACATGTTTATTTCAAATTATGCACTGCAATACTAATTTTATACTGAATTGCCTGGAAAGTCCAACTGCTGAAATACGAATTAGTTAAAACTGTTTCCATTTTGAACGAATACAGCACACACTAAGATGCCTTTATATTGATTAAATTTAAACAGTAACATTGCTACTGTGTCGGTTGAATTTTGGGAGCCTACTGCTTGCTACTCAACGTTTACTGTCTAATAGAGGCCGCAGTAATACAGCGGGTAGAGCGGTCACCTTTCACCAAGACGAACCGGGTTCGATCCCCGGTGGGGTGGCTCACGGATTTTCGCACGTGGGAATTGTACGATGCCGCTAGTGGATGGATTTTCTCGGCTATCTCCCGTTTCTCCCGCTCTTGCATTCCGGCGTTGCTCCTCACGCCCCACGCTTCACCCTCGTCGGCTGTCAAGACCGCGGAGTTAAGAGGCTCCTAAACCTCTCCACTCCACTTACTGTCTAACTTGTTTTATTGTGCTGACCTCGTTAGTGTATTTTTAAAAGACGCAGGCANAAGACCGCGGAGTTAAGAGGCTCCTAAACCTCTCCACTCCACTTACTGTCTAACTTGTTTTATTGTGCTGACCTCGTTAGTGTATTTTTAAAAGACGCAGGCAAACATTTACGCCGGTTAAGGTTTATTCTACTCAGGTTGAGAAGCTCAGTACTTTTAGTTTGGCAGCTAAAATTTTTGTGTACATGATTTTTTTATATTTTCTACGTTAAAAAAAAACAAAATAGTTGCAATAATCATAAATAAAATTTAAATTACTACCTAACTAAGTGAAATCTTCCTCTTTTATTATTCACGTAAGTTAACATTTCAGTTATAAGTGACCTCTTTGGAACTCTATCGCTTAACTAGCGGCGGAAATTTTCCCTATGCCAAACTCTCTCATAAGGAAACTCGATTTGTCCCTAACCTGGTTGGAATTAACCCTACCCCGGTGAGCAGCCATGACGGCTTGCTGTGGTGAGTGGCAAGGATTACTGCAATTATCGTGCGGTCAGACAGAAAGTAGCGGGGAGGTGGGCTGGCCATCGCGAGTCACGTGACTACGGGATTAGAGCGCGGCTTGCAACGTGCCGCGCGCGGGGGCATTGATACGCTCAACTGCCGCCCGTGCTTATCTCACCCACTACAACATGCTCACCGGCTTTCACATACTCCTGTACGCTGTCCAAAGCAAACTGAGCATTTTTTAAAGCCCTACCTAGTATATACTTCCATGTTCATTTGTTATCCTTCCGCCGTATGAGAAATTAGCGTTGCCATTGGCGCTCTCGCTTTATCCATGCCCCAATCAAGTGTAACTGTGAAATCTGTGAAATATTTTAACGATGTAAATATTTTAACAATATGCAAATTATCACCCTAATCTGCGTAAAACACGCAGAAAATATTTTATATAAACTCAGTGGCCGTAAATGTAAAAGTNGCAAATTATCACCCTAATCTGCGTAAAACACGCAGAAAATATTTTATATAAACTCAGTGGCCGTAAATGTAAAAGTTACACTCTGAATGCGATGATAAGAAATGAGACTACCTTTTCGTATTTGGCTACGTGTTGTAAGGGACAGTGTTTTTTAAAATAAGTTTATTTCAGAAGTGTTCAGTTTACCGTGAACCTACTATTACTATTTTGCTGCAACTAACGAACACANTTTCGTATTTGGCCGCGTGTTGTAAGGGACGGTGTTTTATAAAATAAGTTTATTTCAGAAGTGTTCAGTTTACCGTGAACCTACTATTACTATTTTGCTGCAACTAACGAACACATTATTGCCAACCAAAACACTGAATTTATTGGTAACGACGAAAGTCCTTTTATGATTGTCACTAAATACTGAAATGATAAAAAAACATTGTTGGTGGCTCAACATTTTTTTAATGTCTATACCGACAAAAGCATTTTTTGGCGAGCAACAATTTTTTTAGTCAGCACAAAGCGTGCATCTCCACCTTCNACATTGTTGGTGGCTCAACATTTTTTTTATGTCTATACCGACAAAAGCATTTTTTGGCGAGCAACAATTTTTTTAGTCAGCACAAAGCGTGCATCTCCACCTTCCCGGGGCCGCGGCGGCTGAGTGGTTAGCCTGCTCGCCTCCCACCAAGGCGAATCGGTTTCAATCCCCGGCCGGATTACTCCCGGATTTTCGCATGTGGGAATAGTGCCGGTCGATGTCGCTGGTCTGCAGGTTTTCTCGGGGATCTCCCGTTTACCCCGATCTTTCATTCCGGCGTTGCTCCATACACACCTCAATCACCCTCAAGACCTCACTGTTAAGATCCGCCCAAATATCTTCACTCACTCACCCACCTCCCCCACTTCAGTGTAAGGTGCAAGGTCTGCCCACTTACGAGTCATCGCACTGCCGACTTCACTGTCACCAAGGTCTGACAATGCCAGCGGTCAGTCATCCCCGTGGTATGCAAGAACACACGTCAATCATAACCACTGAGCACTTACTCGCCGATGCCGTCATAACAAATCTCCTTCTTGCGGGAGAACCCGGATTTTTCCATTCAAGATACGTCTTATTGAGGTCGGCAGTGAAATGATTAACGGAGGTTTTATCCGCTCTCACAATCGCAGCGGGGAAACTGAGTAGAGTATACATGCGATCTGAGCTGCAAGGTGTAGCCATTCTCCGTGTTCCAACATTGGACTGCTTTTCTGCCAGAAACACTATCGGAAACAAAGTGGGTGCGATTTGAGGTTAGAACGCTGTTTTTGAAAGTAAGTACTTTGAGATGTGCGTACATTTCCTCTAGCAGAGCTTTAAAGCAGTTAGAATTAATATTCAGGTTAATCAAAGTTCTTTGTTCGTTTAAAGGGGCGCGTTTGTTGTAAATTCAAGTTGATTGACCATGTGACTTTCACTCCTCCATCCCCACTACGAATGTCAACGTTGCGTACATGCGCCAAAGACGAGAATCGGTTTACCCCCTCCCTACTGTCGTCTGAGGTCACACTTCTCACGATGAAAGCCTGTGTGTCTTTACCGCGGCGCTTAATACCATCGAGGTTGTAGCCCGTTCTAGTCCAGGAGTGAGTTGACAGGGAACCCAACATAAAGCAGCTTCGTAATACCCCAAGTCCTCGCGGACTGTTCCAGTTCCTTTCAGTTCGTTCTCTTTTGCGACAGCCTCAGCTTTACTGCCTGTACAGGGATAAGTGCGCTCTAAATCTGAATCTGTGACTTCAATCAGTAGAATTATTTTATTCAACCTTCAGTTAATGAGCTGTTAAGTACTGGTGAATCAGTGGAGTGCACTGAGGTTCTACTGCGCGGCCAGTGAAATTCACCTGGAATCAGCAGGAATCACTATTTAACAAGTGAATACCAGCAACTAAAACGATCAGTAGAATTTTACTGATGTAAATGGAGCAGTTTCAACATATCAAATTCGCTGATTTGGAGCAGGTTTTTAAGGCCCGAAGGCCAGCACACCCTCCATCCTCCCGCACTGCATCTGTACTCGGATGAGTAAGACAGTGCGCGGCACTTTCTCCTCTTGGTCTCTTCGGGCCATTCACTTTTATTACTTGCCGTAACTCGGTATTTTACAGGTTTTCTCTTTAAAAACCTGTCCTCCTCACCAATCAAGAGTACTCCGACTTACACTTGTTAAAGCCTTTACCCGAGTACCCTTTTATGGGTCATCAGAATTTCGCCGATTCCATTTGTCGAAATTCTCCAATCTTCTACCAATTTTGGTGGCGAAATCACTCCACATCCTGTAAAGTTGTTTGCTGTCCATTATATTTCTTGGTTCTAAGTGAATGCCCAGCTCTTCAGTTTCCTCTCTGAATGTTTCCCTCAGATCTTCTGTTTTCAAGCAGATCGTTAGCACGTGCTGTGAGGTGTCATCAACACCGCATACCTCGCAAAGGGGAGATCTCACAAGCCGCAGGCTGTGTAACTTAGCCTTAAAGTTACCATGTCCAGTGATTAGCTGCATACTATAAAAATTAGTACTTAACCATTTGCAGTTTAGCCTCGTTCTAATATCCGGAAGGATATACATACGTCTGCCTTCCTTTGGTGGAATTTGACCATCTTGTTTGCCATTCCAAGATTATACCATCGTACACTTCCTCCTTGTCTCCTTTCGACAGCCTGCCAGCTCGCGATCTCTCCGCCACANCCAGTGATTAGCTGCATACTTTAAAAATTAGTACTTAACCATTTGCAGTTTAGCCTCGTTCTAATATCCGGAAGGATATACATACGTCTGCCTTCCTTTAGTGGAATCAGACAATCTTGTTTGCCAATCCAAGATTATACCATCGTACACTTCCTCCTTGTCTCCTTTCGACAGCCTGCCAGCTCGCGATCTCTCCGCCACAAGGCCCCTGTATCTGACCAGCAGGTCCGCAGGCAGCACCCCAGCGATAACCGGGAGAGACTCGTTGGGTACAGGTTTATATGCTCTTGTGACAGTCAGCAGAGCAGCCCTCTGTGCACTAATAAGTTTCCTCTTGTGCTTATTTGGAACAGTTTTAACTGTTTCGAGTTTAGAGTGCGGGTCGAGCTTCATCGGAAATGTCCACTCTGCCCTCGGCGAACACGTTGCCTCACCTCGCCAACCGCCCACACATGCACCGCATGCACAGTGAGTTTCCCGTACATTTCGTTGGTGAGAAGTCGTGCCACATGACAACACGCATGTGCTCCTTGCTCGCATCTCCTGCACGTGCATGTTATAATAGTGGAAGCCTGCTGTTTCTCTCGTATCGCCACTCATGCGCTTCCTTGTCCACGGGAAGAATGCTGAGATGTGACGCACGATCTCAGTGCGGATACTGTTATTACATTATTTTATAACAAGAGGCAAGTGACACAAGCCAATCCTGAACTCCGGGTATAATCATATACATATGATGACTTTACCCATACGTGAACAGTAATAGTGGAGAGTGGAGATATTTGGGCTGCTCTTAATATTGAGGTCTTGAGGGTGAAGCGAGATGAGTATGGAGCAGCGCCGGAATGAAAGGGTGGGTGAAACGGGAGATCCCCGAGAAAACCCGCCGACCAGCGGCATCGTCCGGCACGATTCCCACTTGCGAAAATCCGGGAGTGGGCCGGCTGGGGATTGAACCCGGTTCGCCGTGGTGGGAGGCGAGCAGGCTAACCGCTCAGCCACCGCGGCCCCAGTTGTCCGACAAGGACGACGAGAATTATTGCGGGTGTTGTAACATATTCTATTTTTAGGTGGGCGTAGTCTGTTTCATGCTAATCTTAGTTTGTGTTATTATGCGGCAATGTTTTCAAAACTTACTTCAGCGACCTTTGTGACCATTTACAAATCAGTGAACATAAACAAAACCAGTCGCTCACAAGAAGAGACGTCCCACTTTTTATAGCTTTGTCCTTCACGGTCCACCGTCAATAATTCTAGAGTTATGCTCTGAATACTCAGCTATTTCACGTTGTGTTTAGAAAATACCATAGGGCGNTGTACCCCACAAAACATTTATTATTGTCATGACCTTCAGTTACCTACGGAATATTGTGCAGCAGAAACAATTTTTTTCCAGTAATATTACCGTTTCTCAGCATTGCATTCCATTGACTTATTTTAAACTAATTAATGGGTTGCGCTTTAATGAATTTAAATTATATTATTTATTCCCTTTGTACTGTATCTGGAGCATAAATAATACGTGTTGTCAAAATCAAAGCAATGAAGAATGATTTCGTAAAAAAAGTTAAATGAAATGCACAGAAGAAAATAACATTGTTAAGGTTAAACGTAATTTTGTTTTTATTCTGCCGAACAAAACACTTAAAATTCACAAACTCGACAGATTTAGCGTGACAACCTGTACGCATGACAGTGGCGGAAGTATGTTTATGTTTAATATTTATTTTTACATTTTCCAAATAATGATAGACTATATTAAATGGTGGGTTGGCACATCCTTAATGAAATTCTTTCTTATACCCTTTTCTTTTCTTCGGCAGTTTACAGTAGGCATTACAAAATGTCGTTTGTACTTTCTTTGACCCGGGTATCAACCTGTAAAACATATCAAACAAAACCTTATTTTGGACATTCTTCATTGCATTGGGTCTTGTAGGAAACAAGAATAATGCAGTGGAAACAACACAGATAATAGAATAGAAGCCAAGTTGCACTTTCGTAGGTAGATATACAAGAAAACAACACAGTGAATTCCGAACAAGGAACTAAATCATAAAGCGATAAGAAAATACTACAAGTGGACACGACGACACACAGTTGAACAACAAAAATAAAAAAAAATGTGGACAATAAACCGAAGACAGCATAGACGGAAAACTTTGCCGGGAGATCTTACAGATCAACACAGAGGTATTCTACAATAAACAGATGCGGAGTTTCGAGAACTGCAGTCTGTTCCCGTCTTCAGGCATACAAACAGACTGAGGAACAGCTGCAGGCTGACTTAATTCCTTGTTCGGATTTTTTTTTNGTTCCCGTCTTCAGGCATACAAACAGACTGAGGAACAGCTGCAGGCTGACTTAATTCCTTGTTCGGATTTTTTTTTGTATATCTAGACGTACTGATGACAGGCCAACTTGGCTTCTATTGTGTGTGTCTGTTATTTTGTCTACACATTATTCGGTTTTTTTTATACGAGACCCACTGCAGGGGAGTGNATTCGGTTTTTTTTATACGAGACCCACTGCAGGGGAGTGCTGTTAGCGCCACGAGTTCTGGCAGTTAGATGCCTTTGCTCGAGCCGACGGCACGGCCCAGCCGGCTGCAGCTGGCACTAGTAACGGCCCGGCTGTGTACGAACTGATACAAAACATTCGGCGCGCATCGGCCAGCGCGTAGCTGATAATACGGAAACTAATGTTTTTTAGCACGGCATTCAGGTTGCGGCAGGCTGCGCGCGCAGCTACCTCTCCCCTCGCCGGGCGCACCGAGCTCCACGTTAATTCACCCGCCGGCACTTGTGGCGCAAACAGTATGTCCCAAACAATGTTTAATGTGATAGTTAACCCCATTACAAGAATCATCTACGAAGACATTCATTTACCGACCCGCGGGCCACATGCGGCTCGTCAGACTGGCACACGGGAAACATTGTTTATTAAGCTATTTCTCTTAAAAATTATTTATACTTTTAAAAACAACTGCCTGATTTAACGTCAAGTACAACTATAAGCGTAAAACTGGCAATACAATTATATAAAGGCTGTTCACGGCAAATTGAGCTCTTTCGAAAGCTCTGATTAAAAATATACTATCTTTCATTCAAATTGTGTCTTATTCCACCTTATTTAAACTTAACATTGCAATGGGCCTGATCACTTAATTCACGTGTCAGTCAAGCGAAACTGTGCAATTATTAAAAAAGTAAAGTTTTTTTTACAGATTTGCCAATCCTTACATTTATACGCATAAAAAACAGGAAGCGGATGAAATTATTTTATTATTCATACATGTTTACGTAACAATTAGATTTCAACTTTTAAGACATGGAACTACTTTCCCTCCGTCATTACCAACTGTACACCGGACGCATGCCAGTCAGTGTGCCCTTGAACATAAATGGAGTTAGAGGCAGTTACATTTTTCAAAGTGCTCTGGAGTGTGACATCCCCCTTACACGTAAGCCGGTTGCAGCGCCTGTATTGTCCTTGAGAATGTTTGACGGCGAAGTGCAGGCCATGCGTGGCAGCGAGTTGCCGGGGAACATAACGGCGCAGAAGCCGCTGACTACGTGGTACGTCAGATAGGTCACACGCTGGAGGTCATGACCTCCTTCATTCCGCAACACTCGTGCCTCTTGCGAACATTCACAAGGTGTCACTGTGGCAATACTGCCGAGAAGGACACTGATCAAGAAACCCCGGGACGGCCGTACAAACTGCATTCATATCCTCCACGTGAAGTTGCATTCACTATAGTTACAGTTCATGTTCATTCATAGCTTCGTCCAATTTTCCTGAAACCCTGCTCAAGTCCTTCATTCGTGCGATTCCTCAGACTTATACAAACAAAGCTTAACTGAGCCTAGGACAAATCACAGCATTTGTGCGTACTTGCTTTAGTAATATTTTGCATGAGAGCGATTTATTGCTAGGTATTACCAGCACACCTATCTTCTCTGTGTGTTTATTCACACTACTTATAAATAAACTGTTATAATTTACACATAAAATACAAGTAAAAGTTCAGTTTAATCAAAAATAAGATATTTGTATGTTAACAGAAGTATAAAACGCTTGTGATAGGACCTACATAACATAGTCAGGAACCAACGAAACACGTCATACTTGGGCTGATTTTACAAAGGCTTGATTAAAAAAAGTGTGAATACACTGCGAATAGACTAAACTTAAATTTAGCGAATTCATTTGGCAGCAGCGTAGATTCCTCAGTCTGTTACATACCCGGCCCACACTTGTTTGTTTATTGGCTGCTGCCATGGGGACAGTTTTTCTTTAACTCAACAAATTTTCGCGTGTTACGGTGATATTAGCCAGAACTAATCAGCATAACAATAATAATTGTACCTAATTCTCGTAAGAAAAAACCCATATTAATTTTCTTTGCGCAAATGCGTTTTTTTTAAATTGCGGTACTCCGATTTGTAAAAAAAAAAAATGGGTTAGTCCGGCTGTACTGTCGTGTGGAACGAAGCATACTCTTACACTATGGGTTCGCCGTATGCCAGAGAATACTCCTATGATATCGCATGTCCGAGTGCATGCGCGCTGTGGAGTGTCCTATTTACACGCTTTCACTTTACCTAATTGTTTTTACAGGCTGCGCAAAGTTTTATGGCCTAGAGTTGAGTTCAGTTGAGAGATTTCGGCTCTTAACAACGAGGTCTTTAGAGCCGATGAGGATGAAATGAGATGAGAATGGAGCAGCGGTGGAATGCAGGGGTGAGGGAAACGGGAGATTTCGTAAAAAACCCGCGACTAGCGGCATCCTGAGGCACGATTACCATTTGCGAAAATCCGGAGTGACCTGGCTGGGGATTGAACGCCTAGATGGGAGGCGAGCAGTCTAACCGCTCAGCCACCGCGGCCCCGTTTATGGCCTTGAGTGTCGTATGTAATTACGGACAGGGATTCTTTTTGAAACGTTAATTTGAGAATTTATCATTGCCCAGCTGAGAATTGTCCGTAACAACGGCGGCGTAATTGGTACGTTAGTCTGCCACAAACCCTGCAGATGCCGACTGCTAATTCAAAACAGTATTAGCCAATGGGAGGGCAAGGGTCTCTCTAGGAACTGTGCCTTCCCCACTATGAGAGACTGGCCACAATGACAGCGAAGTAGCAATATCAGTAGAGAACCGAAAATTTCGCGGATTCAATTGGCAACAGGCTAGACTCCACAATCCTATGTGTACTCGAGCTTTAGTTTGTGGTTTATTGGCTGATGATCCAGCTTACCCCAGACCAGGTAGTACGTGATTCGGTCCTTATTTTCTTGCAGGTTCGTTGTTGGTTTAAATTCGTCCATGGCGTTGCTTACAAACTGCGGACCATTGGATAAAGGAGGTCTGATATATACGTGTGCTAAGTTTAACTTGTCCTCAAATGAATTCGCGAAACTTCTGAGTGTCTAAATATCAGACACGGAACAGTGGCACACGAAGTTCATCACGCCGCACACGTGATAGGCAGGAGTTGTGTTGGACAAATTGTGACGCACACAGGCGGCCTGTTTAGCTTTCTGTGACGTCATCCAGGATAACAACAACGGAATCAAAGGCACTTTTCTCCTGCGCATCTGACGCAGTCGAGCCACGCTGATCGTCGCGTACACGCTGCGGAGGCCACAATTTGTTTCAGTGTGCTGCTGTGATTGGCCGCATTCTTTGGCGCCTGACACGCACTCTAAAACACGTGATTTGTTGCCACAAAGAAATATTTGGCTAACCATTCCACGCATGATGGTCTATCCTATATATTGGACGTGTATGTAATGTTGTACATTGTACACTGTAGATAACGGCATGCAATAGTGGTAGTCAGTTACGTTGTAGGATACATAATTGATTATTCAGATTGTATTCCGTAATCACATAAACACCTGACGCCAATAAAATTAAACACAAACACATTCTATTGGTACTCACATATGACAGAGAGTTATACTGATACTAGTAAAGTTCGAAAACAAAATATTTGTTTTTTTTTTTGCAACACCTACAATTACATTTTTTGATATGCCTGTAAGAGTTAAATATGAACCACTTCAAAGTAGGTTTCCCACGAAAAAAATTTGTGTTGATCTACACCGTGCACAAAAATTTATGTGCTTAAAGCTGGGATTACAATATAAAAATTAAGCTTTAAATTATGCGTTAAGACGTGTGCAGAAAAAACGAAAGTGTGTTATCATGTGTACCGGTTTCCAACGGAACTTAGCAAGTCGTATGCTTTGTTGGGAATTCCTTAAGCATTAAAAGAAATAACTTAGTTATATCTTATGTGAAACTTTTGAGGTTACGTACGACCAATCAGAACAGAGCAGTCGGTGTTGTTGGCGGGAAACTGCTATTTACAGAATGTAAATATAAACAATATTCAAAAGGCGCGTGTGTGCACATGTTAACGATTATATTTGTTAAAAAAAAAAAGCTTCTCTGATAGAAAATGTCATCTTTGAAGTATGATCTTCTTAAATTTAGTAGTGATATACGAGATTAGGTTACGAACAAATTAAACGTGACAGGCTTGTCGCCTGTTTCCATTGACTGAAATTAAGAATTAAAACATTATATTGACAACTAAAAATACAGAAAACGTGTTTTCGTATACCCGATCAGTGCGTACTGCATAATTCGTAACGCATAATTGTTTAATTGTTAACCCAGCTTAACTTACAGGCCTAAGAAGGGAGCGTAAAAGGAAGGGGTTTATATGATGAACTCGGAGTCGCTAACANTGGTTTATTAACACAGAGGATGGTTTACAGAAAGTAGTTCGAAATAGCGGCAAGCAACTTCAATGTACAAATTGTAACTACGGGCCAGGACGTGTTGAAACATGTCACGTCTGGCGCACACAGGAACACATTATGCTACACTCTTAATCTGAAACAGTGATAATTGTGCCAAATAAGTGAAAATTGAGCGACTGATAATCAGTGGCTGATAACTAATTAATATGATGGCTGAATTTCACTGCATTATATGCGGTTCCCGCTGAATGTCGATAATTCCACTGTCTTAAGTAATTTTTCCCCAGTTCATTTCCTTGATTTCCCAGTCGGCAGTAGCTTATCAACTGACTTTCGGTGAATGTTATTTCACTGACTGATGCCACTGATTCGGGTTTAGAGTGTATGGCACGTGCAACTGAATATTCTCCAATCACCACACGCCTTTCGTACACCAGCGATTTCACATGTCCTCTTAACCTTTTCAGACCCACATTAGTTTACGGTTTCAGGTGTTGCAAACAAGTAATTGTATGATCCGTGCTGCACATAAGTAGACAAAACACTTGTTCCGTCTCACAACCAGGGATCTATAGACTTTGTGTTAGGCTATAGTAATGTGAACCAATCAGAATGTGGGTCAATAACGTGGCTTACGAATCANATAGACTTTGTGTTAGGCTATAGTAATGTGAACCAATCAGAATGTGGGTCAATAACGTGGCTTACGAATCAGTTCCTCAAGATCATTGGCCAGTGAGTGAGCTTCGCAATGTAAAGTATAAGCCAAAAGCAACCTTTGTGTGCATTTATGTACACAATCGTGTACACCGGGTCTAAGGAAGTGTAGCATAGTGGAGATGTGCGTCGACCCACCTGTGCCGATCCAGCAGCCTGGAGATGTGGCACTGAGACTATGTGCCGCAGTCTGTGACGTAGCCGGACTCATGTCGCAGAGGAGGGATGTACTTCGCAACCANTTATGTACACAATCGTGTACACCGGGTCTAAGGAAGTGTAGCATAGTGGAGATGTGCGTCGACCCACCTGTGCCGATCCAGCAGCCTGGAGATGTGGCACTGAGACTATGTGCCGCAGTCTGTGACGTAGCCGGACTCATGTCGCAGAGGAGGGATGTACGACGCTCCTACTACCCGTGAACTGCTGTGGGCTTCACCGTGCACAAGGGCCACGTCGGCCAGCGCTCTTCCTGTAAGGATGGACTCTCAACCATCTGTCGCACCCGTCAGTCGCCATCCGTCCGGCAGTCATCCGTCTGTGTTTTCGTACGTCTGTTCAAAGCGATTCACAACAACCCGTCGTCCGTCAATCCTCCTGTACGACAACATTTCAGTGTGACAACTTAACATCGTGATTTTTCTTTAATTGCAGATAATTTTGGTTGGAAATACATTTTCAAGAACGAAATATTTTGTGTGAATAATTTTTTCACGTGATAAAAATTTATACTAAATTTGTTTACTTTGAAAATTCTTGAATTTACTACGAAATATAAATGAGTACAGACACCGCCTTGCATATCCACAGCCTTGCATTTTATTTCAAAGTGCGTATTCGCGTCTACGGAATGTCGTCAGAAGGCGGTAGCCTATCCATCTGACCGCCGAAAGTTAAAGCTTGCAAAATATTTGCTGGGTGTACGGATAGAAAAGAAAGTTGCCCTGCGATTGGTTGAAGATCACGTGACTGCCGGACGGACGGGCGACTAGTCGAGCTTAAACCTGCCATGCTTTCCCAACCAGCTGCAGGCACACACTGACTTGCCAGCAGCCAAGGTAACCTGCACACACGCGTCCACTACACATGGAATGTCGCTTGTTGCCTACCTGCCCCTGTTACTTCACTGACATGTTTGTGGTAGAAGGGAATTCCTTATATCAATCTCTAACATTAGCGTCTTCTTCTTAGCCTTGTGAGTTTGGCGTATGAATTCTGGTCCAAGGTGTATATACACTGGAGAGCAAAAAAAAATCTGGTATAGGCGTGCGTATGCCAATAACAGAGGTATGGAACCAATCACAGTAACGCGATGCGGTCGGCAGCGCCTATATAAGACAACAAGCGTCTGGCAAAGTTGCTAGATCGGTTACTGCTGCTACAATGGCAGGTTATCAAGATTTAAGTGAGTTTGAACGTGGTGGTATAGTCAGCGCACGAGAGATGGGACATAGCATCTCCGAGGTAGCGATAAAATGTGGATTTTCGCGTACAACTATTTCACGAGTCTACCGTGAATATCGAGAATCCGGTAAAACATTCTGCGGCCGGAAAAATATCGTGAACGAACGGGACAAACGACAACTGACGAGAATCATTAAACGTGACAANGTTGTGAACTGACGGGATAAACGAAGACTGACGAGAATCATTAAACGTGAGAGACGTGCAACCCTTTCTCAAACTGGCGCAAATTTCAATGCTGGGGCATCAACACGTGCCAGCATGCGAACTATTCAACGGACCATCATTGATATGGGCTTTCGGAGCCGAAGGCCCACTCGTGTACTGTTGTTGACAGCACGACACAAAGCTTTACGCCTCGCCTGGGCCCACCAACACCATTGGACTGTTGATGACAGGAAACACGTTGCCTGGTCTGACGAGTCTCGTTTCCAATTGTATCGGGTGGATNAAGTATCCTGTCCGATCACCTGCATCCATTCATGTCAATTGTGCATTCCGACGGACGTGGGCAATTCCAGCAGGACAATGCGACACCCCACACGTCGAGAGTTGCTACCGATAGGCTCCAGGAACACTCTTCTGACTTGAGACACTTCCATTGGCCACCTAAATCACCAGACATGAACATTATTGAGTATATCTGGGATGCCTTGCAACGTGTTGTTCAGAAGAGATCTCCACCGCCTCGCACTCCTATGGGTTTGTGGACTGCCCTGCATGATTAATGGTGTGAATTGCCTCCTGCATACTTCAGACATTAGTTGAGTCCATGCCACGTCGTCTTGCAGCTGAAGACGCACGAGCGCCCCCGGGATGTGCTATATAGGCAGGTGTACCAGTTTTTTTGGCTCTTCAGTGTATTAATGGCGATGATAACCTGCATTGTCGTCTCTGCAATAGCTCAACAGTATTATTGGTAGGAAACTCGGTTGAAGTATTTTGAAGGTTCAGCCGTTATGTCGATCATCTAAGGTATTCCTTATTTAGTAACTTACAATTTCGTAATTTGCATTAATTTTTGAAAACTGCAATGTGTTAAAGAAAATTCCTTATATTACTTAACACTTTCTTTTGGTTCACAGCGATATTGCTTTACTGTAATCAAAACAAGCTCAGAGAAATAGTTTTCTTTGCTATAGGCTGATAGAAAAATTTGGCGTATGTGATTTCCTAAAGTGTGCGCATCAGGTAATGCGTACATCCGGTACTCGTATAACGAATTACTGGCGAGAANCGTATGTGATTTCCTAAAGTGTGCGCATCAGGTAATGCGTACATCCGGTACTCGTATAACGAATTACTGGCGAGAAGTGACGGCCAACTGCGAGCAAGGATGTTGAATGTATTCCCTGCAAGGATGTTGACTGTATTCCCTGCATGGAAGTTGTACCGCTCCATTTGATCTAGNGAATTACTGGCGAGAACTGACGGCCAACTGCGAGCAAGGATGTTGAATGTATTCCCTGCAAGGATGTTGACTGTATTCCCTGCATGGAAGTTGTACCGCTCCATTTGATCTACTGCTGATCCTACTTCCCAGTCGATTGAATTGGAGAATTGGGATGCTAATTAACTGAAAAGTTGTGTCATACAAAGAAACAATACAGTAAATATGAGTTTCTCTCTTCCTCACTGCTTCTGTAGTTCGCATCTTCGTGGTCTCGCGTGTTGTATTGTTGTCATTACTCCCTTGTATGCAGTGCCTTTGCAATACTCGTTTTTCTCATTTCTAATTCAGCAATGAAAAAGGTAGATAAAGTGAGGAAGAACGTTATTAAGATTGCAACAGTGCTCCTAACTAACCAAATGTCGAAGTGGAATTTGTAAAAGAAATAACTAATTTTGTTCCAAGCTGTTTGATTTATTAAAAATTAAAATTTTCTAAACATGAAAGTTGAATGATTATTTCCATTATAATTTGTTTGACGGAACAACTTTATATTGAATGGCCATTAGGGAATTTCCTAATAAAATACCACGCACGCCACTGCGTAATTTGCAAGAGTTTACAGTGTACAGTTTTTGCAAACGTGGTGAATACTCTTAAAACCAGCGATATATAATTTCTAAAATAATTAGTGTTCGAAGTGTAGCAGTTTTCACTTAATTAATATGAGGTGTGTACAATAAGGATCTGTATTCGCTGAGTGTACTCGATGCCTTCAGGAAGGCGAGTGTTTGGAAGGCGGGAGTGCTGAGTCATCTTGTGCACAGTCATAGCCGCTGAGTTTGCGATGTTTCAGTGGTACAGACTTCAGCCTTTAGTCTTCAAGTAGGTACAGCAACGGGTGTAGAGGATTGTGATTTATTTTATGTAGCCTCCGCCCTGCAATACGCTATTTTATTGCAGTGAGGCGAACACAATATCGATCTTCTGTTGAGATGTAGCTTGCCTGTGTACTGTCTAACCTGGGCGTAAGGGGTGGCTGAATCCAGTATAGGGCATTCATGTGAAACTTAAATAAGGTAAAGCGAGTGTGTAAACATTTCTCGTTGTACTACTGCGGGAAACTAAGTAATGGACGCCAGTNAACTTAAATAAGGTAAAGCGAGTGTGTAAACATTTCTCGTTGTACTACTGCGGGAAACTAAGTAATGGACGCCAGTAATGTGCAACAGGTACACACACGTGTAATACAAGTAATGCTCCACAAACTTATATTGGAGAGTTTTACAGGGTAGTCTGTTTCATGAAATACGTGTGTTCCAACCAACATACGCCGTGGTAGTGCAGTGGTTCGACTACTCGTCTCCCACAAAGGCGAACCGGGTGCGATTCACGGCGGGGATTGCTTCCAGATTTTCGCATGTGGGAATCGTGCCGGACGATACCGCTGGTTGGCGGGTTTTCTTGGGGTCTTTCGCAGTGTGAGAATTACGAAAATTCCGTTAAGAAAAAAAAGGACTTGTAAATTTCCGAAGACTTGTAGATGATATTGAACCACTACTTCTCCCTGATCTCACGGAAATGTTTTGAAAGTGCATCGGCGTGACAACGGGGAGGTCTGAATGCGCCTCAACAGTCATTCACAAAGCGTTAACACGCAGCTTCCCTGTGGCTGACAACATCCCGAGCACCACATTAATAGATCGAGACTCGCAGTAGTTCCTCTTTTATTACTTTCATTGTAAATACTAGAGGAAGTTGTGTTCCAGCGTCCTTGATGGGAACTCTGACGATACATCTATGCTGACCTTGACCGCACTGCAGGGTTATTTGAAGGGGAACCACCTGTAACACACTGGCCAAGCGTGGCCAGGCCAATGCATGTAAACTGAAGACTTTTCTTACTGTATGCTATTCACAGTGAAGTGGGTACGTTTGAAATACCTCTCATTTGGAATAATTGTTGATAAATATATTTTATTTTAGCCTTAGACGTTAACTGCCGAGTGCAGTAGAATATAATACTTACATAACAATATTTATTTCAAAATTTGGCTAAAGGATAAAACATGGCTGGAAGGAAAAAGTAACTAGGACCTTAAAAGGACTCACTTTACTGTAAACAACTTATACCTATTGTCGCAAAAGTGACACGAGCAGCGAAACCGCACAGGGCAAAAAACGTACCAGAGGAATCGGCGGGAAAATGGTATAAGGTAATAAAACGTGAGTGAGTGAGTGAAGAGATTTGGGCGGCTTTTAACATTGAGATCTTGAGAGCCGATGATGATGGAGCAGCGGTGGAGTGCAAGGGTGAGGGAGACGAAAGAGCCCCAAGAAAACCCGCCTGACTAACGGCAACGTATGCCACGTTTGCCACGTGCGAAAATCCTGTCGACTCCACGAATCCTGTCCGTTTTAGTGGGAGGCGAGTGGTCTGACCACTGCACCACCGCCTCCTTGTTGGAAAGACTGCTGAGGAAAGTAGCATGAAATGGCGGTACTACCCTACCAAGGGGAAGGGAAGAGAGAAGTTGGCGAGGCCTAGAGAGACACAGTGACGCGACGACAGCCAGTTCTATCAGGCCTGTCTCTACGCGGGGTACTCCACAACCTGTTGCATACAACTGTTGCAGTAATGAGCCAACCTAGGGCACTGAGTTAGAAGGTGAGCACATCAAGGGCGCCCATTAACATGGGCAGTATGCGGAAGTGCGGATAGCTATTTCAAGTTTGTTTTTTTTCCCAGTATTTTTTAACCATTGCTATTTTTAATATATTGCAACCTGTTCTTATTATTTACTAAATATAATTTTATAATCCTTTAAAAATAATAGCAGCGTAAATGTAATTTGTACTGAAAATAACAAAACAGTTTCTGTGTATATTAGAAGTGATATTATTTAGTAATCTAAGTTGGTGGGTAACCTCTATAGATGAATGACAATGGGCTTCCTTGAGAACGGTCATCTCCCGTACTTCCAGGGAGCTCGAACTTAGAGCCTTGTATCACTTCTAAGTCTGCAATAGGTAATGCGTGAGGAAACAATCTTACAATATACACCTGCCTAATATTGTGTACCCCCCCCCCCCCTCCCAACACGCATAAGTGCCGCAAGACGACGTGGCATGGACTCGACTAATGTCTGAAGGTATGCAGGAGGCAATTCACACCATGAATACTGCAGGGCAGTCCACAAATCCAATCTGCGCCAATTTGAGAAAGGGTTGCACGTCTGTCTCGTTAAATGATTCTCGTGAGTCGTCGTTTGTCTCGTTCTTTCACGATATTTTTCCGGCCGCAGCGATGTCGAAGATGTGATGTTTTACCGGATTCCCGATATTCACGGTACACTCGTGAAACGGTCGTACGCGAACATCCTAATTTAATCGCTACCTCGGAGATGCTATGTCCCATCTCTCGTGCGCCGACTATAACACCTCGTTCAAACTCACTTTAATCTTGGTAATCTGCCATTGTAACAGCAGCAACCGATCTAGCTGCCGACCGCATCGCGTTACTCTGATTGGTTCCATACCTCTGTTATTTACATTCGCACGCCTATACCAGTTTTTTTTGGCTCTTCAGTGTATATATCGTTCACACTCGGTGAAAGGCCATTGCATCATTACTGAGAGGCGTAGCAACTTAACTTACCTGTGATGACATATACTTACCAATTATGACTGTATCATCGATGATTGACAGGTAGCGCGTCAAATATGACCAACAGATGATGGAAATATAAGTGTGATGTATATGATGGAGGTGACAATACTCATGGTACGGCTTGATGGGAGGTTAATATGAGAACCCAGCTATGAGAGAAACATTTCGTCTTAGCACAGAGTACTGAAGTCTGCAGAGGTGAAACAGCCGCTTATCCCGCCAACTCCAGCCACACACACCAGCAAAGTGGCGTCACTGACCAGCATCATGTCGGAACGCCGTCCGCCTATCATTGCTTGGTATAGGCTGTTCACGGTAAAGTGAGCACCTTTGAAAGCCCTCTCATTTGGAATAATAGTCAATAAATGTATTTTATTTTAGCCTTAGACGTTAACTTGCGAGTGCGGTGGAATATACACACTGTGTTTATTACACATGACAATCGTTGTTTAAAAAGAAGTAGTTGAAGGTGTAAAGTAACTAGGGCATCAAAAGTGCTCACTTTACCGTGAACAGCATATAACCTACTTACCACTCGACAGTGGGACCAATAAGGAGCCTTTGTAGCACGCAGTAGCCAATCAGAAACAAAACCTGTTCGTAGAGCTTCGCGTAGCCAATTAGAGAACAGGTACGTCCATATCAAAGAAACAAACCAGCCATTTCATCTCTGTGTACTTATCTTCTCTGTGTTCAGTAAACGGACTTGCTTTCAAAGGAAGGATGTCGAGTTTTGAGATCGGGGACGGCTGGATTCTTGGACAATGTGTCGCTGAGAAGCCGATATGCCATATAAGTCTGCATGATTCCAATAAGAATGCTTTATAAATGAAACAAAGTAGTGGTGCCAGCATACACCATTGGGGATTGGTTCTGTAAGATGGTAGAGGGGAGTCTAGGCACATCTTCTGTCGGGAAACTTTGTTCCCACGCCATGTTGAATTACTGGTTTCTACCTTGTTTCAATTGTTTAGGAGCATGTATTTTGAAACTACAAATACCATTCTCTGGCAATGTACATTACCCTGTATAAAAAACATAAATACCGAACTTTTTTCAAGGAGTCATAACGTGATTAGTGCAGCATCATTTTTAAATTATCAGTATATTCTCGTCGTTTCACAATTACCAGATAACGCGTGGATAAAATTTGCCGACTACATTTGAAGATATTTATCAAATATGTAAAAGTGTTATGATAAGAAGTGGCTTGAGCAACAGTAATTACAGCAGTTTGATTTATAACACCTGTATGAACAGCAAAAGTCTTCCATATCACGAACATCAGCTTGATTAATATAAGCAAGGGTCTGGGTATTACGCTGATATTCCCACTACCAGGATTAGCAGTCTCACCGTCCAAACGAATGTATGCATCAATGAAACCAAAATATAACTTGTTTGACATTGTATAACAAAAACATCGTCTTGTTTGGAAACATAGGTGCTGCATCCGGCAATTCCTTGGCCATTTCTCCTCCTTCTGTAGTGTCTTCGTGACATGTTGGGCGTTTCCGCAAGGGAGCTCACTTACGATCACTTTCCGACTCTCGAGGAAACTTTGTTGGGTAAAGTCCCGCAAGTCGGTGAGTGACTGGGATGTGACGACCTCCGACTTTGTGGCGATGAGATGGGAGACGTGCGTGGTCGGCGACTCATGGAGGTCAGAATAGAAACAGCGCTGTTGCCATGTGACCCAAACAAGCCATCCTGGCTCCGCCCTTCTTTCCCCTTGTACAACCTGTACTTTATTTTTTGCGGCCCCGGGAGACGTTCGCCAGTGTCACGACTTGAGATGGGCTGCTATTGACGTCAGAGGCTGGCAAGCAGACACTTAGTCCGCCGGCTTATAGCGGCGATGGGCATTGTGTCACGCACGTAACCGAGACGTCCTTACACGTTGCGAAGAACATCCTTCGTAAGGCCACTCCCTGATCAAACATTGCCTGTAAAATAAGTCTTTGCGTGCATAGTCTATTTTGCGGCTTGTTAACACTTTTTTAATCAAACCTCTGGAAATACACCACAGCTATTTTGGTTTTTTCCTAAATATGCCATGGGGCTGCGGTGATGTAGTGGTCAAATTGCTCGTCTCCCACCAAGGCCAACCCTTGCTCGATTCCCGGTGGGACCGCCCCCGGATTTCCGCACGTGGGAATCGTGCCGGACGATGCCGCTGATTTTCTCGGGGATCTCCCGTTTCCCCGCCCTGTGCATTCCGGCGCTACTCCATACTCACCTAGCTTCATCTCCACCGGTTCTCAAGACCTCTACGTTAAAGAGTCGCCCAAATCTCTTCACTCAGTTTACTCACTTAATTATGCCATGTATCACTACAGTTTTGTGCTTGATTAATAATAAAACTACTTTGTTTTTGGTTAAATTTAACCCTCACCTATATTTTATCTATAAATTTTAATATTTAAATTGTAATAATAACATGAATTAAAACAGAGAGAAAATAGGTGGGTTGGTAATGCCTAGTAATAAATAGTTGTAATGCAACATATGATTACACTGATGTGCACGAATGTGGTGCGTTGTCCCTCTGGTATAATTCTCTAGACTATGATAACCTTTGTTTGCATGAAGCGGAGGAATATCCCGGATGTAGAACTTTAGCAGGGCTTCAGAAAAGTTGGAAGTAACAGAGAATGGACTACATACGCGTGTCTTATAGAATGGTCTGCGAATACGAGTTTTTTTTTTTCAGGAAAGGTGAAAACTGTTATCTACAGTTACCACTTTTCACTTTTATCTCATTAAATATATCCAGACAGAAAATTAAATAGCGAAAATGGTTTAAAATGACTTTTTTTAAGACTTAACTATGCAGTGTCTTTAAGGATAAGGCGAAAAGTACAAAGTGACATTTGTAGTTTATTCCATTAGCTTAAATCTCGTGTAATAATAATCTACTGTTACACGTCTAGTTTGCGCGAAATTCAGCATATAACAGTCTTGAGAGGCACCGTCGCTCTTGTAGCGCGTGCCAGTGTAACCCTTATTGCTTCCGCGCTTCTCGGCCAAAAAAAGGAGAAAATTATGCAGGAGGAGAGACCTGTAAGTAGGTTTTATACATTCCATCTTCGATTTTTCTTACAAATCTTTGCAATGAAAATGTATGACCAGGCACAAAAAATCAAAGCTAGAGATGACGTAGAGGACTACTTAACAATTTTTTTTTAATTTGTACGGTTTTAATTAGACCTGTATTTTCCCATGTGGGATTTATATAATCAAATAATTAGATCATATTTTATTACGGTTATATATGTGGAAGTAATCATGTAAGAATAATAAGTAGGATTTCGAAATAACTGTTAAGAAGTTCCCTATGCCTGGATTAGCTTAGTGTTTAAATATTGACTTAGAAAATTAAGTTATAGAGGAAAATAAGTAATCCAAGATGGTAAGTCTACTTCCCTTTTAATACGTGCGGGGTAGTGTGGTGGTTGCGGCGACAGCAGTGCCCCTGGTGGTGTGTAGAGGCCACGGGACAGGAAGTCAAAGTGGTCACTGGTCACGCTCTCTGCTTCAGGGAAACACTCTCCTACTTTGCCGACAGAGGACGTGCTAAAAGTAGCCTGGCTCTATAGCGGGGAATACCGCTGTCGCCTGGCCTGACCTTGAGTGCGACTTTGGTCGCCGGTGGATCCTACAGTCTTAGTGTTCTCTTGACATCTGGGCACCGCCTCCTTAATGACGTCCTGGCTTTCTGTTTACACTGCCCGTCTACCCGTAACGGATGACGTGGCTTGCCGTGTGTCTAGTGTCGGAAAGTCCTGGCAAAGTGATCCTCTAATGCCATATGCTAACACGAGAGTATTATTCGCGTGGATAACTGTGCGATGTCGTAGGCTCTTTTCGCATGGTAGTTTTTTATTAGGAGGAATATTAATTAAATAAATTTTATGGACCGCATTTCAAGAGAACTTTCGCGAATGACAATTCTGGTTGAAGCAGCGAAAACTGCTCCAAATCAATGAAATTCTACTGATAAATAAAAATTTCAATTGATGACTTCGACGATTTTGTCTTACCGAATTAACGGCTATTTCGCCTGACGAATGGCTAATGTCACTGTCCCGGTGATGATTCCATTGCTTCATCTCTGACTGTCTCGGCAGCAGCGCTTAAAAATAGTCTAATTTATTTTTGAGAATATTTAAATGAGAGTATTATAACAACATTTTTTCCAGTGTTACAAAATATATGCTTTATTATTTCATATCCAATGCAAATAATACCTTTCTGACTATTTTGGTAGTGCGTGTAATATTTGTTTAAATAAACTCTGCGTGCTGTATAGTCGGCTACACTCCTCCACTGGATACTACTTGACTCCTACCGCGATAAAACCACACAGAGAGCATGGTTGAGGGTCGNCTACACTCCTCCACTGGATACTACTTGACTCCTACCGCGATAAAACCACACAGAGAGCATGGTTGAGGGTCGCGTAATGATCAAACCACACAGAGAGCATGGTTGAGGGTCGTGTAGTGATCAAACACACAGAGAGCATGGTTGAGGATCGTGTAGTGATCAAACACGCAGAGAGCATGGTTGAGGGTCGTGCAGTGATCAAACCAAGCCAAGTGGCGCAGTGGTAGGCTTTCATTCGGGCGGACTGGGGCTTGATTCCCGCTCCGGCCATCCTCATTTCTATTTTCCATGGTTTCCCAAAATCACTCCAGGCGAATACTGGGATGGTTCCTCACTACAGGCCTTCCCCACTCCTGCTTCTCTGAGTAACTTGCTCCGTCTATAATGACCTCTCTGTCGACGAGATGTTAAGTCCTACCAACCTATCTTTTCGCATTGTCATTTCGCAGTAGACGCAGGATGGATCAACTAAATATGAAGGGCGCGCCATTTCAGCACCGCTTCTGCGAATGACACTTTTGAATGAAGCAAGTCAAAACTGCTACAAATCAGTGAAATTCGACTGAGAACTAGTGGAATCACCTCTGTGTAGTCACTGAATTTCAACTGATCACTTCAGCAAGTTCTTCAGATACACTGTGGCAAAAAACCAGGTCTGCTCCAAATGTAAGTATCTTTTTTTTTTCTTCAGCGCAACCCGTTTTTAAGCCTTTGAGTATATATAAACTCTGTTAAGAATTTATGGAAAGGTTTCGCAGTACACGATTTCCCGAAATATGAAATCAAGAACATTATTTGAACTATTCGATATATTTGTAAAGGGTTTTTTTTTTTTTTTTACTGTGCATTTGAATTAAGAGAAACCACCACTCCCAAATAATTTTTTTTTATTTTTCGAATAATAACATTATATAAACCACGAAATTATTATATGTGTAAAAAAAATTATTTATAGTGTTTTATTGTGTTAAACTCTATGCTAACATATGAATACAAAAATTAACCTAAGTACATTTTTTATAAAACGTCTGCTACAAAAATTTGTCATAAAGATAGGGGGCCGCGGTGGTGTAGTAGCTGGACTACTTTACTCGCCTCCCACCTAGGCGAACCGGGATGGATTCCCGGCGAGGTAGCTCCCGGATTTTCGCACGTTGGAATCGTGCCGGACGATGCCGCTGGTCGGCTGGTTTTCTCGGGGATCTCCCGTTTCCCCCCTTGCATTCTGACGCTGCTCCATACTCACCTCGCTTCATCCTCGTCGGCTTGCAAGACCTCTATGTTAAGAGCCACCCAAATCTCTCCACTCCACTCTATTCGAAAAGAAAATTATTCTTTGAGGTATGTAAATTACAGTATTATATAGTTGTAGATATTATTATTTTGTTAATTTTAAGACAATTTGCTTGGAATATTAACTGATTTTGTGTTTTATATTTCTAATTATTTGCAAAAAGTTAGCAGTTTTTAAATAAAGAATTATATACATCTACTATTGCTGTATTTGACAGTTACCGGCATCCAGATATCTTGTCAACAAATCTGACCCTATAAAGATATGATTAGAAGTTTTTAATTGTGTTCTTGAATTAATGTTTTGGGAATTTGAGCACGTGAGACGTTCCCGTAGTCCTTAAAATCACGTTTGTATTTCTGTTCCTCCACGAACAGTCTCTCCTCGTGACGTCACGCTCACGTGGCTCGAGCTGTGTTGTGGCGGAGAGGAATGCGCCATTGTTTCTCGAGCTGCGGTGTTGTATTGTTCTGGCTGCTGGCTCAGCTCTTGTCTGCCAGCAGTTTGACTGCCGCCTGCACAGATGNTGCCTCCTGCGACTGGAAGGTCGTTCTTATAGTCCATCCACGGTATCTTACAACTTTCCTTAAGACCTGCCAAACTTCTACTTTCAGGATATTCCTCCGCCTCATGCAAACAAAGCTTAACCAAATCTAGAAAATTATACCAAAGTGACAACGCACCGCATTCGTGCGCACTCAGAGTAATAATATTTTGCATAAGAACTATTTCTTACTAAGCATTACCAACACACCTATTTCCTCACTGTTTTATTCTTTTTAATTAGCAATAAAAATATTATAATTTATAGATTAATAAATCAAAATTTTAGTTTTACCAAAAGTAAGGCACTTTTAAGTTAACATACGTATAAAATGCTTGTGTTACATGACATATTTAGGAAAAAACCAAAGGTTTGATTCTAAAAGTGCGAAGAAACCGCGAATAGACTATACATACAACTCTTGCATCTATCATGCTCTGTGTGATTCTCTTAAGATAGAAGTAGAGTGGTTTCTAGTGGATCTACACTGCACGCATAGTTCATTTAAAAACCACTACACACACTACCAAAATTGTCAGAAAAGTACGATTAATGTTGCATATGAAAGAAGAAAGCATATGTTTTATAACACTGTAAAATATTTTCCTAGAATTCACGTATATAAATGTTTTAAAAATAAAATAAAATTGAAGCGGATTTCCAATCTGGATGGTGTGTATGCATCAAGGGAGATTATCATAATTATTACTATGCTTGTATGTAATAAATATTCGTAATGATGTTTACAAATATTAAAAATAATAAATTCATTTCAGCCACGAAAGTTATCATTTTTGAAACTGAAACGGATGTCCATAAAGCCAATTACTGAAAACATTTCTAAACACTATTACTAATATTTTATTACAAACAATTACATAAATTATTGTAACACTCTTGCTTGAGGAAGATGAATTTTTTTTTNTATTACTAATATTTTATTACAAACAATTACATAAATTATTGTAACACTCTTGCTTGAGGAAGATGAATTTTTTTTTTGCAAAACCTGCTTTCTAAAGCATTCAGAATGGAAATACGCCTTAATTTTGATTAAACATAGACTCGTAGTATTTTAATTCTTTAAATATTTAAATAAGTAAATGTTATCAATGTATTTTTCAACGTTCCAAAGTATATTCTTTGACACGCAACTTAAATCGTACTTTTGTAACAATCTTAATTGTGTGCTGTGACTGCTTTCTTAGTGAGCTTTGCATGGTGTACAGTCGCGTGCAAGGAAGCCGCTCGACTTCCTCCTTNTGTGCTGTGACTGCTTTCTTAGTGAGCTTTGCATGGTGTACAGTCGCGTGCAAGGAAGCCGCTCGACTTCCTCCTTACGTCTATTAGTCAAAAACCTGGATGGTCAACTGAGAGAAAGGTTTATTCCTGCCAACTAAATTGTTGTTTATATAGGGCCAAAAATATATTTACTTGCCCCAACAAAATATTTTGTTCAGTAAACGACCTTGAAAAGCCCAAAATTAATTTTGTTTATCTAACAAAATACACACTTGAATAAACATAACCTCTGCTCTGGGCCAAAATAAATCAAACTGTTGAATAAATTTTATAGGGTCTATATTTGTTTGACCACTCATTTCATTGCCTTCGTTCAAAAATACAGCTCGAGAGTTTGTTTTTCATTTTTAATATTTGTTTGATGGTTAGGTTAGTAACAGTGCTTGGTAGTGCAATTATCAATGCTTAATAATGGCATAAACATGCTTAATAACGGTATAAATATGCTTAATAATATCATAAACATGCTAATATAACAAGTTGAGCAGGAAACTAAACAGTAAAGTTGTAAAACTTGAAATATTTACTGGCGCACGTTGTCCAGTATATGCAATATGCGTGTTCAGCCATCAGTAATCACGCAAAGTATTCAAGGCAAAGTGAGCACTTTTGAGGCACTAGTTACTTTTTCCTTTTAGCCATTTGTTAATCCTTTAACTACCTTTTTAAATAAACATTGTCATGTAAGTAATAAACACAATGTATATACTCCACCACATTCGGAAGTTAGCGTCTAAGGCTAAAATCAGATATATTTATTGACTATTATTCCAAATGAGAGGGCTTTCAAAAGTGCTCACTTTACCGTGAATAGACTATAGCTGAGGTTTGTATGGCATAGCGCTCGGGCGNTGAGAGGGCTTTCAAAAGTGCTCACTTTACCGTGAATAGACTATAGCTGAGGTTTGTATGGCATAGCGCTCGGGCGTAAACGATCTATTTTAGAATCTCGGTCGGGCTTACAATTTATATTTATGTATTATTCAACCGATTACCCACAAATGNCAAACGATCTATTTTAGAATCTCGGTCGGGCTTACAATTTATATTTATGTATTATTCAACCGATTACCCACAAATGCGGCGAGTTGTTCCTTTGGTGTGATTTTCTACGCCTAGTTAAGTTTCGTTTGCATTAGGCGTAGGAATACCCTGAAAGTAGAACTTGAGCAAACCTTCATGAAAGTTGGAAGTAATGGTAAATATAGTATATACCACGTGATGGCTTTCGCGCCCTTGGTGAGATTGTAGGAGATNCCCCCCCCCCAATCTCTTTATGTCGTCCTTGAACACAAACACTATCAATACATTTTATACGAAATTTGTACCACACTGTAATCACTATAGTCAAAACATTTGCGGTGTCTGTCTTTCTTATTACATATCCGAAGAAAAAAATAGTGAAAATTGTTAAAATGATTATTTTTAGGGCTCTCTTGCGCAGTTTACGTACGGAACTAATTACCGAGGTCTTAAACTTCCGGGGAACGCACATCTCAGTGCTTCCTTATCAACAGGCGTGACCCTGAAGCGTTTAATTGTTTTTTTTTTTTTTTTAGGGATTCCCCTAATGCGGATGTGTAGTTTTCCCGTCGCATCACATCTTAGAATGTTGTAATTTTGTTGGTCTTGGACAGCACGCACTGCATTGTGGGTAATAACGGCGTCGTCTGTTCGGAAAAAAGTTTTCAATCGGCTCAAGTTTTCCGGCGCAGACAATGCGGATAAAGCAGGATCGGCAGGCAACTCTCTGATTGGCTGCTGGTAATATCTGCTCTGTCCGGCGTGAATTGCGAACGTGTGAACCCGCCTTTACACTTGCTGAGGGGCTGAGATCTGGACAGTCAGCTGAAGATGATGTTAGACCTATCACCGTATTCTAAACATGTCCTCAACATTGACGAGGGGCCGCGCTGGTGTAGTGGCTAGACTGCTCGCCTCCCACCTAGGTGAACTAGGCTCCATTCCCGGAAAACGTGCCGTACGATGTCGCTGGTCAGTGGGTTTTCTCGAGGATCTCCCCCCCCCCCCC
>NQII01005025.1:9673-58692 GCA_002778355.1 Clitarchus hookeri | reverse complement strand
CCCCCCCCCATCCAAGCCTTTTCATTCCGGAGCTGCTTCACCCTCGTCGGCTCTCAAGACCTTGACTTTAAGAGTCATCAAAATTTCTACTCTCTCCGAGCATTGATTTGCCCATCGCCAAGGTAACTGCCAATGTCACATTTTGAACTCTGATGAACGTGTTTATGTTCGAATTTTCGTCAGAACCATCCATTTTATATGCATATAATATTTTGGCTTACTTCAATAGCCCTGTATTTTAGATGTATTTAAACTACATTAGAGGTAGTATACAAATACCTATAAGCATTTACGTACATAAACGGAAATATTATCCACGGGGTTTATGACTGGAGAAAAGCAGTCCAATGTTGGAATACAATGGAGTGCGGAAGTTTGGGCGGCTCTCAACAGCGAGTTCTTGAGAGCCGACGAGGGTGAAACGAGGTAAGTATGGAGCAGCGCCGGAATGCAAGGGCGGGGGAACGGAGATCTCCGTGAATACCCGCCGACCAGCGATATCCTAACGGTACGATTCTCACGTGCGAAAATTCCGGGAGCGAACCCGCCTGGAATCGAACCCGGCTAGCCTTGGTGGTAAGCGAGCGCTCTAGCGGCCGAGCTACCGCGGCCCCGTTGGAACGCAGACTACTGCGCAGGTCGCGTGCGCACTCTGCTCCACCTCCCCTGTGCTACTCGGGTGGGTGCGCGCGCAGCCGCGAGCTTGACGGAGCGACCACCGCAGCGCTGCTGTCACGTCGATGCCGTCGCCGCCGTTTGTTCGCCGTTATTTATCGTGTTTCATTTGTTACGCTGCGTTGTTGACATTCTGTTCTAGCCAGCACCGGCTCTCGTCCTTCAACACCGACAGGCTGACGGGCAAGCTCTTCTTCACTCTAACAACGCCCCAACTCTCTTGCGAGCCTTCCACGAAATTACGAACTTCCTTCCCGCTTTTGGCGCTCGCATGCTAGCAGCCCATGGAAACGGTTAGCAGTCGGCCAGATCTTCCATACAAGCGGCCATGCAGGCTTGCATGAAATCATGCAAGGAATCTTCCACCGTGGCATACAGGCTTTAGTTAAGCTTTCTTTGCATGAGGCGGAGGAATATCCTGAAAGTGGAACTTTAAAAGGTCTTCAGAAAATTTGGAAGTAACCCTGAATGAATTGTAGGTTGATATGGTTTGAGGCCACCCCCAATTACAATATTGTATACGCGTATCTCAGTAAATAAATGGTATACGTATACGACTTCTCTCAAGTTAAGGTAAAAATTATAGTATAGCCACCACTGTTTACTTCTATCGTACTACATGTATTCATAAAGGTGAAAAAAATAGTGAAAGTGGTTGTAAAAAAAATTTCTTTCAGCTTTCCTGCATTATTTTCTTTATGAAAAGGACAAAATTGCAATGTGGCATCTGTAGTTTAATAGATTGGCTTACATCGCGTGCAATAATATCCCAGTGTTACAGATCTAATTTGTGAGAAATTCATCTTGCCAGGACTGCATATCCAAGTCCTGGAGGGACCGTAGCAGTACGTCCTTACAGCCAGACGTGATCTGGCTATAAGGTGTACCTACTAGCGATCCCCCTTAACGTCTCGTCGAGCGAGGTCATTGCAGTCGGAGCAAGTTGCTCAGAGACGCAGGAGCGGGGAAGGAATAGGCCGTGATCTATAGTAAGGAACCATCCCAACATTTGCTTGGAGTAATTGCGGAGAATCATGGCAAACCGAAGTCGGCTGGAGGGATTCGGACTCAGGTTTGAAAGGTAATTAATGATAAACACATTCCTTCTCAATTCATAAATTTTAAAGATTTTTGAATATTAAAGGGATTGAACCCGGTTCGCCTTGGCGGGAGGTGAGCAGGCTAACCGCTCGGCCTCTGTGGCCCCCGGAACAACTAGTATATTGTACATCTTCTGTAATCAAACATTTGCTGTGAAAGTGAAATCACGACCCGAAAACGAAGACTTAGTTCGTAATAGGTGACGCAGAGCCGTAAACGTGGCGCAGTGGAGGGAGACTCTGCTGTGTTGGCTCGTGTAGAGTCCCGCCTGCTCTACGTGTCGCACCACGGGTGTCCCTCGGTGCTCGTGAACGTCAGCGCACGACTGACCAGCTCTGCCCCGCGTGCCGCTACCCACGTACTCCAGCTCCAGCGCCGAGAGCACACGTGCGCTGCCAACCGAACAACACTTGGTGCGACGACGCCGACTTCACATATTATAATAATTATTCAACCATTTAACTCTCGTTTCCGTTTTTAATAACACAGTTCAAAAATCATTATTTTTGCTGTAACAAGTATGAAATATGCCAAAAATTGAAAAAATATATTATTTTCCTGCTTCTACTAACGCTGCGAAACTTCCTCATATATATGTATATGTATACATATATATACATATATATATATATATAAGCTCCGCTCCGCGTATTCATGTTTCTTCCTCCCTGGAGAAAATAGTTAAAATTACATCAAGTGTGTACACGTTATTGTATTCGTACGAAATACTGNTTCCTGCTTCTACTAACGCTGCGAAACTTCCTCATATATATGTATATGTATACATATATATACATATATATATATAAGCTCCGCTCCGCGTATTCAAGTTTCTTCCTCCCTGGAGAAAATAGTTAAAATTACATCAAGTGTGTACACGTTATTGTATTCGTACGAAATACTGNAGTTTCTTCCTCCCTGGAGAAAATAGTTAAAATTACATCAAGTGTGTACACGTTATTGTATTCGTACGAAATACTGTTCAACATGTGGACGTTACTTACACATACTATTTCCTCGTACAAAATATTTAGGCTGGGAACTTTTTTCATAATACGACGTCAATATAACAGTTTTAATGTTTTTGGGGTGTGCAAATTGTAAAAATCAGCTTACTTACCGAAATGAGTTAATTTACATTGACATACGATACTATGAGTTACTTCAAGAAAAATTTTTAATCACAGAATTAAATGTTTTCGTAGTTTTTAAAAAATTACTTAAATAAAAAGTTTACATATTTTGTTATTTGTAACAGTCGGTGATTTTTTGTCAAATAAAGTTTGGAAAGCATATGTTAAAATGAACTGAGACACCACCTTTCAGTTACAGTTGTTAATATTTTTGTAAATATCATTGTTTGTTTCATTTNTGTTAAAATGAACTGAGACACCACCTTTCAGTTACAGTTGTTAATATTTTTGTAAATATCATTGTTTGTTTCATTTTTACATTGCAAAAACACTGAAGTTGTGATTTTGACATGCTCTGAAGCAAAAACTATGTGATCTATTTTTTTCTTGCGAAGAAAGAGTACCTGTAAGTAATGTCTACAAGTTGAACGGCATTTCGTACAAATATAANTGTTAAAATGAACTGAGACACCACCTTTCAGTTACAGTTGTTAATATTTTTGTAAATATCATTGTTTGTTTCATTTGTACATTGCAAAAACACTGAAGTTGTGATTTTGACATGCTCTGAAGCAAAAACTATGTGGTCTATTTTTTTCTTGCGAAGAAAGAGTACCTGTAAGTAATGTCTACAAGTTGAACGGCATTTCGTACAAATATAAAATAATGAATCTTTTGGTGGCCAGCTTGATTTACAATTGAATGCTTAACAGTAACCACAGAACATATGTTGTGTGCACAACAATTCACCGCCATGTTTTCGAACCTTTTGATTCACAACTACGCATACCAGGTCGTGTGCACGAGAGGTCCTGACATTGTGCGTAAGGTGAATTGTTATATTTAATTTCTTATGCAAGCGTATGGGGCAACAGCCACTCATAGTAGAGTAGAACATTTTCGGCATGGTAGTTTATTTAAAATGCAGGAACAAAGAAATACACCAGGATATAAATTTAGAGAGAACAACGAGTGACAGTGCAGTAGGAGAAATGTTTAAATATTATCCACATCTGTACGATAACAAATACCAAAGAAGTAAAAATGCTGTTAAAAAAAAAAAGGCAATCTCGTTTAAAACTCTGGTGTAAGTTTCTAGACTTGGATAAGCTTTGTTTACGTGGGGCGGAGGGATATCCTGAAAGTAGAACTTCAGCGGGGCTTCAGTCAAATTTGAAGTAACCGTGAATGGACTATATCAAGCATAACCATATTTGGAGAGCAAAATTGTTCGGACATACTAAAAATTGTTGTCTTACTCTGTCTGGGATTTTTGGCCATTAGGAGTTCCGCCTGGCTGGCACATGAAATACGTTGTAGAGGTTTGAGAGAAAACAGAGTATTCAAAACGGCTGGATATCATGTAGTTGTGTCTAAACACGAAAAGGATTTAAGAAACGTTTCGTTCTCAAAGACATTTTTTTTTTCGTTTACATATATAGTATATTAGTTTTTCGCATTTAGCTTGCTGTCCTGTTTTATTTTACTCGATTCCTTCATGGAATTTTCTGGCTTTGTGCACATACATATATTCTTGACTACCCTGGCTGGCTTGCATTCTGTTGTGTCTGGTAAAACTGCTGCGTTTGAGTGCGTTTCTTTGTTATGGTGTCCCATTTTGTCCTTACATATTTTGTCAGCTGTCCTAATTTTTTCAAGCAGGTTTCTCGCCTGTGTTGTTTTCTATGTGTTATCTGCTGGTCGTTTATATATACATATCTTCTTAGTAATTAGTTGCTGTTCTGTTTTTTGACTCTTATTCCCCTCTTGCAATTTTCCAGTGTTGTATACATATATTTATTTTCTCGTCCATAGGATACTTGTCTTATTTAAGTTTTTTTTTCTTTTTTTTTTTCCGCGTTCGGTTCTGTTTTTCTATGACAGACATTTCCATCGCAATGACGAATGCCCAAAAATCTCCTTCTAGACATGTTTTAAGTTCTCATTTCAACTCCAAAGGGTATTTAATTTTTCTGGNACGAATGCCCAAAAATCTCCTTCTAGACATGTTTTAAGTTCTCATTTCAACTCCAAAGGGTATTTAATTTTTCTGGCCATGAAAATGGCTAAACGGGTGTTTTCAGAACCACTTCTAGCTGCTAAATTCTCTACACAGAAATTTAAGAGAGTTGTCTTTACACACGCATCATAAGTATATATTTATTAGCGCGCCAAAAATACAAGTGTTACAGCTTGAAGTCACGTTCAGGCAAGTCGCTGACAGAAAGACTGCTCGCCAATCGAGCGCTTGTGCGTAGAGGCGATAAGGCAAGTGGTGAGCGAACAAGAATCGGCCTTAAGAGGTCACCCGCTTCGAGTGAGTGAGTGAGTGATGATATTTGGGCGGCTCTTAACAGCGAGGTCTAGAGAGCCGATGAGGGTGAGNGCTCTTAACAGCGAGGTCTAGAGAGCCGATGAGGGTGAGGCTAGGTGAGTATGGAGCAGCGCCGGAATGCAAAAGTGGGGAAACGGGAGATCTCCGAGAAAACCCGCTGACCAGTGGCATCGTCCGGCACGATTCCCACATGCGAAAATCCTGGGGCGACCCCGGCGGGAATCGAACCCAGTTCATCTTGGTGGGAGGCAAGTAGTCTGACCACTATACTAACGCGGTCCGACACGCGCGCTTCGAGGCGTGTAACGCACAGAATAGCTGCAGGCAGATGGAACACTTAGATGCCACTCGTATAGACGTGTGTAGTTGGCTGGAGTTCTTGTTCCTGGTGAGGAACCTGGCTAAATGCTGTTCACGATCAAGTGAGCACAACCTTTAAAAAAAGACACTGGGCACACTGAGTGACTTGCATGCGCACAGTAAAGTTGTTAACGATGGAGGGAAAGTAGTTCCATGTCTTAACGTCGAATTAAAAATGTGGTAACTTATATTATTTCTTTCGCTTTCTTTTTCTTTAAATGCATTTACGTGTAAAAATTAGGAGATTTGTAAATTATTTACTTTTCTAATAATTTCACAGTTTNTTTTTCTTTAAATGCATTTACGTGTAAAAATTAGGAGATTTGTAAATTATTTACTTTTCTAATAATTTCACAGTTTCACTTGACCGACGCATGAATAAAGTTATTAGGTCCATGGCAGTGCTAATTTGACATATGGAGGAAGAATACACAATGTGCATACAAGTAGATCTTAAGCAGGGNTTTTTCTTTAAATGCATTTACGTGTAAAAATTAGGAGATTTGTAAATTATTTACTTTTCTAATAATTTCACAGTTTTACTTGACCGACGCATGAATAAAGTTAATAGGTCCATGGCAGTGCTAATTTGACATATGGAGGAAGAATACACAATGTGCATACAAGTAGATCTTAAGCAGGGCTTTTAAAAGTGCTCAGCGTAGTAGTGTGTGTTTATCGCACGCACTCACCGGCAAACAAAGTCCATAGTCTAATTGCGTGCCAGCGACAAGTTCACCGCCTGCAATAATCATGTCGATCTTTATCTAACTAATCGATTTCCTGTATCGATATAGATCGAGGCGCAGAATATCGACGCGTATAGAAAATAGTACGAAACAATTCGATTTTAGATTTTTTTTCGGCCAGTTGTACGCATATAACCTTGATTCTACCTGTTAGGATGGGACGTAGCTTTGAGAACAACCTTCTATAAACCAAAAACTGATTAAGATATCAACGACCAAATGATGAAATTTCATAAAAATCGAACAATCCACAAATATGACAGCCCAAAAGTCAAGAAATTTCTTAACGTTAAATGACACATAAGGGTACCGCTGAATCTAAAAACAATTCTTCAATAAATATGTCGTTTCCGAAAAAATCGGCACCCTTTATGTGCACGTAAAAATCAGTTTTCTGGAGCCGATTTGATTGATTTTGAGAAAAATGTAATTTTAATCGGCATCCGTAGCCGGCAAAGTTTTCCATTTGATGAGTGAACACCANGATTGATTTTGAGAAAAATGTAATTTTAATCGGCATCCGTAGCCGGCAAAGTTTTCCATTTGATGAGTGAACACCAGGGGCAGATGGCGAGTGGGACAACCTGTATATGGTCACATGCACGGAGTCTTGTGCGCGACTGCGCGCCGACATGAGACTGGCGGCTCGGCACAGTGTGGCCACTGAGAGCCATGAACCATTAAGTCTCGACATCACCCTCTGTATCAGATTATTTCATTTCCTGAGGGGACGCGATCGCGCAGCTGCTAGAGCATTTGTCTCCAACCAAGGTGGGCCAGGTTCGACTCCCGGCGGACCACTGCCGTACGCTCGTACGCGGGGTCCGTGTGGGACGATGCCACTGGTCGGCGAGTTTTCTCGGGGTCTCCCGTTTCCCCCCTCCTTGCATTCCGGCGCTGCTCCATACTCACCTCGCTTCACCCTTATCGGCTCTCAAGATATCGATGTTAAGAGCCGCCCAAATCTCTTCACTCACTTTCTATAGTCTGTTCGCGGTTACTTCATACTTTTTGAATCAAACCTTTGAAAAATCACCCAATGTATGACGTGTTTGGTTGTTTCATAATTGTGTCACGTCTCACAAGCGTTGTATAATTCTATTAACGTAAAAGTACCTTGTTTTTGGTCAAATTAACATTTTACTTATATTTTGTCTATACACTATTATAATTCATTCAGAATTAATGTGAATAAAAACAGGGAGGAAATAGGTTTGTTGGTAATGTCTAGTAAGAAATACTTCTTATGGAAATATTTGTAAACTAAGTGCGCGTGAATGGAGTGCGTTGTCCCTGTGGTGCAATTTTCTAGACTTCGTTAAGCTTTGTTGGCATGAGGCGGAAGAACTTCCCGGAAGTACAACTTAAGCAGGGCTTCAGAAATGTTGGAAGTAATATACCGTGTCGCACGCAGTAAAATGCGCCACTGAAAGTCCTATGAGGCGAGTCTTTGAGAGAAAGACTGGAAGTCACTTCAGTGCCTTGCGAGTAAAGGCGACAAGACANAAAGTCCTATGAGGCGAGTCTTTGAGAGAAAGACTGGAAGTCACTTCAGTGCCTTGCGAGTAAAGGCGACAAGACAACTGATGTGCGTGCCTAGACAGCCCTTAGTGCTCCCACTCTTGTATGCCTCGGACACACCTCCACTCACACGACGCCCTTAGTACTTTATTGTACCAGAACATATCTGTGCATCGGAGGTGAAGGGCATATTTACAAAACAGAGGTTTTCACATTGTTTTATTGTATTTCTACGCTCTGTCTTCTAGACGGATTAGTAAGCGATGTCGCCAGCAGCGTGTGCCATCATCGCAAACTGCACTCCTGCCAAGTGCCGTATTTCCGACATAGTGCCCTTTACCTCCGATACTCAGATATTACTACTACTTTTCAACTAAAAATCACGTATTTAAAATTCCAGTTCGTTTTTCTATGTGCCATTTTTAATATCGGCGTATTGTAGAAACGTGAAACTTAGACGTAAACATTCTGACTTATTGCGTCGAATTATTTTCCAGTGTCTTGATAACAACGTATTTGAACCCTTTTAGACCCAATTTAATTTACGATTTTAGATACTGCAAACAAAAAAAAAATTATGATGCGCTCTGTACTTCAGTTGACACAACACTTGCTTCATTGTCACAGCTAATGAGCTGTATGTTCTGCTACGGTTATATAAACCAATTATGACGTAGAATAGTAAGACGGGTTGCGACTCATTTACCCACGGCGTATCGTTGGTCGTTGAGTTTCGTAGTGTGCAGTACAGACCAACAATTACCTACACGTGCGTACTGTACACAACTATGCACACTGACTCTAAACTGGTCAAACGAGATAATCATTTGCCAAGATGACGTGGAGAAGGGGAGAGGGGCATTCTAGCATTTGTTGGTATGTACAGGAAACAGCCTTCTTCAAGAAATATAAACATGATTGCAATGCATTTAGCCGTGGGCACTCGCTAAATTGAAACGAACACACTAACGGCTGTTCACGGGTTATTGAGCACTTTTCAAATCAACGTTTGAAAAATGTCACTGTTCCCACCTTCATATATTTCAACGGCTACACTGACTGGCGTGGACCCAGTAAATACGCTAACGACGGAGTGAAATAAGTTCCATATATTAACATTTAATTAAAAGTGTTGCGTAAACATTTGTGAATACTAAAATTATTTATTTGGATTTCTGTTTTTTAATGCATATATGTATAAATACATTTTTTTAAATATTTACTTTTCTGATAATTTTACACTTTCCTTTGGTCGATGCATGAAAAAAGTGGCGAGGCTCATGGCAATGTTAATTTTACACATGGTGGAATAATACACAATGTCTATTCAATTAAATCTCAAGCACGGCTTTCTTAAGTGCCCAGTTTACCGTGAACAGCCTTTACTATCATAAAACTGATAAAGCTGTAATATCATGCGAAACCTTGTACTTGGGCATAGAAATTATTGCGTAGGAAATTTTTTTTATCGCCTCGCGTCAGTCACTGCAGTTTCTAAATGCAACGTGCCACACCATGCATTCCACTTGTTCGCAACACAGACAATCTTCTGTAGTCGAGTGCTACCAGACGTCGGTCTTTGACGTAATTCAGTGTTTATCTCAGCTGTGCGTGATTAATGTGTGTAGTCGAGCTGTCAGCTGACGCAAGAGTCGTGCTCGCCACTGTCGCTAGCTCTAACACCCTTCTTCTCTCTTAAACTGCAGAGTTACATGCTTTCAACGTTATCGTTACTTCACAAAAGTTTATCCATTTAAAATTCTAACATGATTTTTTAAGTAAATCAAGGGGAAGACGCTGAATTTAGTTTTGCAAAATCAAAATTAAAATAAAACGCTATAAACGTATATAATAAAAATAGCCAGACACTTTTTTTAAAATTAAAATTTAATGTATTTTGCAGAAACATTAAAAGTTATTTTAACAGTAAAAAAAATTGTTTGAAAATGTTTATAAATCATAAATATGATATAAAATAAATTCGAGTTTAATATGACCCTATGGGCTATTCACAGTAAAGTGAGCACTTTTGAAAGTCAATAAATATGTTTTATTTTACCGTTAGACGTTAACTTGCGAGTGCGGTGGAATGTGCACACTGTGTTTATTACTTACATGGCAATATATATTTATAAATGTGGTTAAATATATAGATGAAAGGAAAGTCACTAGGGCTTCAAAAGGGCTCACTTTATCGTGAACAGCCTATAGTTCAAAACATAGTTCCACGAGAAAAAAAAATTAATAAAACATGTTACGAAGTTATGGCAAGTTGAATACATCAAGTGCCTAAAAAATGTAAACTACAACTTACTGTATGTGAAGCAAATGAGTTTTATAAATTTATTTTTCTAGTTGTAGTAACAGTTTACTTAAACGTGTACGCCTTCCTTGTAAACATAAAATATTGTAGATATAGGGCCCTGCGAGCGTTATATTTATAAAAGGCTCCGTAGCCGAATACACTTTCTTAAATATTACATTACAGAGTACCAAGTGTGTGAAATTTAAGCCTATGAAATGTGAGTATCTGAGGATAAGTCCCGAATCGCGTTTTGGTAACTATCACTGTCATAAATTTCTGTAGATTTACGGAAAATTTTACGGACATGTAGAGATAATTTACGGAAAGGAACTCCGTAATGACGAATAACGGAAATGAGGTCCGTAAATATAAAATACGGAAGCTCTTCGTAATCTTATGGCTTCTATTTTGAGTCAATAACAATGCAGATGATACCTGAAGCGTATAGAATACCATCTTCGCAATACTACTTGGTGTAAAACAGCAATAGGTGAGTGTGAATCACCCATGGAGTGCCAATTCGTCGATTCTAGTTCAAATTCCGCTACAGGACAAAACCTTCTATATATACAGTGAATCACCCACATAACGAAAGTGAAATGTTTTTTTTGTTACCCCTTTTTATAAAGAGCAGATTTAAAAACAAAAAAAAAANCACCCACATAACGAAAGTGAAATGTTTTTTTTGTTACCCCTTTTTATAAAGAGCAGATTTAAAAACAAAAAAAAAAAACTTGCAAGTTTGTGGTGCCATCGTGACGAACGGACCACTGTGCACATCGAATTTTTTCCCTCATATATAATATGGATGCTGATCAGGTGTGCCACCACACAAAAATTGAAATTCTCTTACAGTTCAGGTGACTTCGTGTCTAGTCGTAACTCATCAATTCACGGTCTAAGGACGAGGTACACCATTTGCGGAGCAGATGTGTGTTCCTCCACGTGTGTGTCCAGTCAGGTTCTGACCTGTCGCAGACATGTCTCTGCTGGTCGTCGTAAAGTTTCATCAACTTACTCGAACTGCACATCGATGATTTCAACTTCGCTTTTGCATAAGTCGCTCAACCATTTGTTCTGCTCGAGCCTCACCATGTAAACCGGTCTTTGCGGAAACTTCATCAGCTAGTCATGCAGCACATTTCCCACTTGATGGTACGGAATTTTGCCTTCGTCCCACTCCAGTCCGTAGTAGTACTTGGTCAGCCATTCGTTCGTCTTCTTGCTTTTCTCGTCCAAAAGTTTCCACTAATAAGGGGTCGGAAGGAGCACGTGCGCGTTTTTCCATCGTCGTCGTAGGACACTGCGATCTCCTTGAGCACGTAGACACTCTGGTTCTGGAAGCCTTGCAGATTACAGTACACCCTGGTACAAACTGAAGTGAGAAGCAGTGATCATCCTGTGTATATATGCTTGGCTCATCATGTTCACCAGCCCCGAAAAGCAGTCGTAGCTCACTACTCTGTCGTGCAAAATCAAACAGTATGCAGCAGTGTTCTCAGGCACACTTTCCTTGGAAATAATTTATATACGATAATCCACCACATCATTTTGAACTCGCTCGTTTTGTATGGATGTGTCGAAGACCAGCAATGGTGACGTTTCATGGAATCTTTCAGGGCTCAGGATGCGGTTGGACTCGCGCCCATGGTAGGAGGCTTGAAACTGAGTATACAGATAATACAGAAAATCAAATCGTTCTTGNTATATGCTTGGCTCATCATGTTCACCAGCCCCGAAAAGCAGTCGTAGCTCACTACTCTGTCGTGCAAAATCAAACACTATGCAGCAGTGTTCTCAGGCACACTTTCCTTGGAAATAATTTATATACGATAATCCACCACATCATTTTGAACTCGCTCGTTTTGTATGGATGTGTCGAAGACCAGCAATGGTGACGTTTCATGGAATCTTTCAGGGCTCAGGACGCGGTTGGACTCGCGCCCATGGTAGGAGGCTTGAAACTGAGTATACAGATAATACAGAAAATCAAATCGTTCTTGGTCGAAGGAGGTGTTCAAATCCATGTACGGATAGCTTTCGATATTCAAAAATATTTTTACGTTCTGGACCTTGCAGTCGTTGAAGGTCGATTTGTTTGCCGAGATGTTGTGTTGCTTGTTCGTTTGAAATGCCAGTACGACGTAACGGGGTTTTCCGTGCTTGAAGACATCTTCACGACCCAGTGGTTTCACACGGCAGATGACAAAACCGGGCAAGAAACCAAACTCCAGCTCCTGAAGGTTATGTCAATGATTTTTTCTGTCTTGACGTAGTTCAGTAGCTTCATGCATTCACGGGTGCTCGCAGTCATGTGGGGAACGAACCGCTCCATGTTGGTCAGGGTTGCAGCGATGGGCTGCGGGTTTTATCCGGCTCCTAACACTGCATCGAGATGCGAGGTGGCTAGCATTATCACCAGTTTTTGCTTGGCTCCTATTATTATCTACCTATAATCTTCGGTGAAACCCAGTAACATCGATAGAGGCAAGCTCACCATGGGAACTTTGTAGCTGTCTTCCATTCCCCAATCTGCCATTTTACCATGTCGACATTTTTAGGCATGAGCGATAGGTAGTTTTTTTAAGGTGGTGGTTATGCCAACATCCCGCGTTTCGTCAATAGTAACACCGTTCATTTCGTACATTACTCGCTCGAAAAGGTGGAGTATACCATTGCGAACGAACGCAGTGGTCGTGGGGTGGGTCCTGTATTCTTTCGTGAGCATACATCGGATGCGCAGGAACAATTACAAAGGCAGGGTGTAAATATCTTGATACTATATCGGGATTCTAACCTCACGCTTGAGAACGTAGGGGCCGATCAGATACAGATGGTAGCAATGCAGCTCAAACTTGTCGATTCTGTTATCGAATTTGGCCCGTTGAGTCACGGTCAATACATTGTCGTCTTCCATGCCTGTTCACTTTAAACCCTAGGCTATGTAAAAACCACTCGTTTGGCACGTGTTTGCACGCAGGTCTCTCGAGCTCTACTGTTCCCGGGTTTGGTGCTGCGCTCAACTTTATGCACAGTACACATAGTAGTGGAACTCAATCCCATCATTTCAGGTGCAGACACAACGTGATTTCTTCGTTTCTGAAGTCTATCTGCTTANAGAAACCACTCGTTTGGCACGTGTTTGCACGCAGGTCTCTCGAGCTCTACTGTTCCCGGGTTTGGTGCTGCGCTCAACTTTATGCACAGTACACGTAGTAGTGGAACTCAATCCCATCATTTCAGGTGCAGACACAACGTGATTTCTTCGTTTCTGAAGTCTATCTGCTTNATAGTAGTGGAACTCAATCCCATCATTTCAGGTGCAGACACAACGTGATTTCTTCGTTTCTGAAGTCTATCTGCTTATAATCCTGATCGACGATCGCCACGACCACTTCGTGAACGCTCTTCGCGATCATGGGAATGTCCTGGCGAGTCCTTCGGCGTGAACTCGTGCATTGTATTGCTGGTTTTACCGTTGATGTAGCAGCCACTCGCCAAATTGCAGTTTATACGTATCAAGTTTACCATAATATGTTCACCGGTCGCTGGGATTCGTGCGTTTTACCAGCTTCGTAGATTCGCGTCTCGAACCCCATCATTGGCCATATGGTATCCGGTTCTGTGAAATCTATATTGACAAAATATTTCTGCCTTAAGCGTGTTTGGGTTACCATGTAGTTTGAAAGTAAAGTCCGATGGCATGGATTTCTTGATGGAATTGGCGATGTCCTTCAGTTTGTATTTGCCAGTGGGAATGCTGATTTTCTTCATGTCTCGTGCCACTATGTACTGGAATGCAGAAGTCATGTTTTCTTCTATTTTGGATATATAGTTGTAAGTTTTAAAATCCATAAGTCTGACGACCCACTTACTTTCCAGCTCCAAGGGCAGGTAAAACTTCGCCCTCAGCTCGGATGTCTTATCAAATAGAATAATGGACACCGACATACTGACCAGGGAATATAGGCGCGAACACCTTTTATGTAAAAGGTTAACGAACAATGATTCACCTACGATTTTTTATATTGTACCGCACCAGAAAGCGAAGACACAAGTATCCGCAGTTCCACATGCTCGGCATCTGCTCCATATTGCTGTTATAAGTCAGTTTGCAATTTTTCAGGTACCACTGCAGTTTGGACGGTGGACACAAATTACCGAAATTGTCGTAGTATACTGCTCATTTGCCATGTTTGACANCCGAAATTGTCGTAGTATACTGCTCATTTGCCATGTTTGACATAAGTTTCCCAGTGTGTACCAGTTCTGGTTGCCATGTCCAGGTAGATTATGTATGGCACATTAGACTTATTTCATGTTACGGGTCAAAGCATCTCCCATGAACACACTGCGAAAATGAGGTATCTTTAATTTGTGTGCAAACAGTTCCAAATCCACGTTCATGAGCGGCCGTTTCGGTAGATATTTCATTAGCATCTCTTCCTGCTGTGTCGCTTTTTCTTTCTCGCACCCCCTCCTNTGAGCGGCCGTTTCGGTAGATATTTCATTAGCATCTCTTCCTGCTGTGTCGCTTTTTCTTTCTCGCACCCCCTCCTTGGTAGGGCCGTCGTATGTAAAGTCCTTGGCCATTTTTTTACCCATGTCAATAGCTTCCAGTTTATGGTTGTGGCGTATATTTTCCTCCAATTGCTCACGTTCATTCGAGGCTCATTTCACCGTGCTAACGATATTAGTTATGNGTTGTGGCGTATATTTTCCTCCAATTGCTCACGTTCATTCGAGGCTCATTTCACCGTGCTAACGATATTAGTTATGGCCCTGGCGATACCGCTTGGAGCACCGATTGCAGGTGTCAAGGCAGGAAGGAATCCTCCTGTCTTTTTCTTTCTTCTCCGCTTGGATCTTCATCTCGCTTTCTTCGCCCCCATGCGCATCTTCACCTTGGCTTTCATCGTTTTGGAAACGCCCCATTCGACTATTTTTTCACCGAGTCCAGTGTCCGGTGCGCGACATATTTTGTCCGCCCTATGCACGAGTATCTTCTCTACCTGGTGCCAGGCTTGCAGATCCTTGCACAGGGAATAGGCGATATCGTGCCACTGGCATGCCTTGTCCAGCATATTGATGCCCATATCGCTATGTGCCAGCCTTTTAGCTACCTTGGTTCCCGGCCCGCAGAACCTGTATCTGGGAATGTGAAGCTTGAAATCTAGATTGTTGATCAGCATATCGACGATCCCTCTTCGAGAATTGATAATTCTTTTACGAGTCATCGCACACTACTGCCCTACGAACTGATTTATACCCGACCTTTATACATTTTACCTTCAGTATTATGGAGATAATCAAGCAAGATGTTAGTCTTCCTGCCCGCATCACCGAGCAAGATGTAGAAACCTCACACAATGCATGTCACTGCATGCTGTTACCCAATACCACGGGACGATTTATTTGCAGACCGTCGGGTTGCGGCAAGACGTGTGTACTTCTCAGCCTTTTGTAGAAACCCAATGGTCTTAGGTTGTAGGATCTGTATCTGTACTCCAAATCGCTCCAACAACAGAAATTCTTGCATCTAGCATGGCTACTGCAGGCCGTGGATAGTGTGGAATATTTCCCTTGCAGGAATGAGGTGGTTGTGCCACCGAGCCAAGCATTGCCAAACTCTGTATTTATTTTCGACGATGTGACATGTGAGAAACAGACTTGCCTCCCAAAATACTTTAGCATGGGACGACATGCGAATGTAGACTGTGTGTACTTGAGTCAAACTTATTCACACATGCCAAAATAGTTACTATGTGATAATGTGATTTTCCTCGTGTGGTTTCTCATGGACGATACGAACTTCCGGCATGCGTACGATGACCACGTCAATACGGACATGACATTCGCAGAGTTTAAGGTTGTCTTCTTTGTGCTGGAATGAGGAGTACACCATATTAGTGATCGATAAGGATTCGCCGGTACGTAAGGGAAGTTACAGGCATGGCTTCGATCAGTTTCTAGTTAGATGCCGCCCATGAGTCACGACACATTTCCAAGTTCAGACATGGTCTACACTCTGATGATGATGTAGGATTCATGGAAGCTCGCCTCACTACTGTTCACAGGGGTCTGTCGCTTCTTGAGCAAACGATCGAGAGCATGAAAAAGAAGTGGTGGAATATTTGATAGCCATCGACCGGCACATAGGAGGCGCAGTGGCATTGATAATAGACCTGATCAACGTGTAGAATGAGCAGAAATGGGAAGAATTGAAGGCTCTTCAAAATATGTTAACGTCCAAACTGGCTGCGAAAACCGATGTTCCGAGGCATAGCAAGAAGGTGCTGGCAGCGTGCGTCGACCGACTGGGAAGAAATTTTTTTTAGCATTATTTTATAGAANGAGGCATAGCAAGAAGGTGCTGGCAGCGTGCGTCGACCGACTGGGAAGAAATTTTTTTTAGCATTATTTTATAGAAGATATTCGAAAATTCACTTTTCTCAACTCGAGAGTGAATATATAAATACACCTGTGTGGTTGTGTGTTTGGGCCATTCTATGAATAATGGTGGACTGCACCGAACTGACGACTGAGCTGCAGCAGGTCATCGAAGCTGTACGTGCGAAATATCTACTCGCGAAAATTTACANGAGGCATAGCAAGAAGGTGCTGGCAGCGTGCGTCGACCGACTGGGAAGAAATTTTTTTTAGCATTATTTTATAGAATATATTCGAAAATTCACTTTTCTCAACTCGAGAGTGAATATATAAATACACCTGTGTGGTTGTGTGTTTGGGCCATTCTATGAATAATGGTGGACGGCACCGAACTGACGACTGAGCTGCAGCAGGTCATCGAAGCTGTACGTGCGAAATATCTACTCGCGAAAATTTACAGTATCCGGGAATGTGAAGCTCGAAATATAGATTGTTGATCTAGTATACGAAGTTTCCCGATGTGTTTATTTTGTGGAAAAGGTGCTGAAACGACGTATGGATGTGTGTACGTGATGTGGCTCGGACACTCGAAGTGTGACCATTCTTGGGTCGGTGAGAAAGACATTCTGAAGTAGGAACTACGAATATTTTTAAGTAATGTTATGTAAATATATTTTTTAATAATAAAAATTTGTTTCACCTTAATTAAAGTTAATTCAGTTTTTGCTTGTCCTTATGCAATGTATGCAATATTACGGGATTGGAGATAGCTAGTACTGTGCAAAAAAAATAGCTAACACTGCTCTTCCCATGCATGTTGACTTGGTCTATCTGAAACCAAGCAGGTGTGGAAACGACCTGAAAGCACATGTGCAGCCTCATTGTCATCCAACACTATGCAGGTGCGAAAACGACTATACAGCACATATGCTTGCACTGTGTGCATTTCCCTGACACCGTGCAGGTGCAGTCCTGTGAAAATGCTAACATTACACNTTCGAAAACAAAAAAGTACTAATATTCGCATTATACTAACAAACATTAAACAAAATACATATATCTATTTTCAGTGGCAAAACTATTACCAGTAAAAGTGCGATTTGAACTTTCAGAAATCCGAATTAGCAGGCCGAAATTATTTAATTTTTACACATTTTTTTAAGTTAAAACTTTTTTGAGTTATGGTTTTTGTGAGGGCGGAGGGTGGATCAATACGTCCCCCGATGCATTGTGTACCAAAGTGGCCAGTTACATGATTGTTATTAAATATTTTTTTATTTAATGGAATTATGATCTACAGCGACACTCTAAATCGATATAATTATTAAAAGTCTAGGGTGGTAAGCAAATACTTTTTAATTTTTTTTTTAAATTTTTATTAAAATATACTTTATTAAAATAATTTAAAGGGATGATGGGGGGAATAACATCGAATATGGCCGCGAGCCCTGGCTGTAACGCTTACCAATATGGCGGATTGCTACAGAAACAATAGCGGTTTGGTTTATTACACTTTCATGCAAAGCAAAAGTCTTCCAAAATATTATATCCCGTATATCAATTTGGTTAATATAATTAATAGCAACACCAGGATTGTTATGCGAGCGACGCTTCGCGACGATAGAAACACATCTCTAACAGTTCACTACCAGGATTAGTTGTCATACCTTGAATACCAAATCTACCGGTTCGTCTTGGCGGGAGGCGAGCAGACTAACTGCTAAGCCATCGCGGCCCCCCGTTTGTAGATATTTTGGAGTACTCTGAAATTGTGTTTCTAATAGGCGTGGCGTGTTGAAAGTACTCAACAGCCCTCGTGTGATGTTTGTGATCTTTACTTAGGTGAGTACATGGGATGCACGTTTAATAGGTTCTTAGAAAAAACGTATATTTCAACACACTGCAACGTAGTTCGCAAAACATTTAGGCGGGAGCCTTAAGAGCGTGTATCATATGCCAGTCAAATCAGTGATGCAGTCTGTCACGTCTCTGAGGATTATGTAGTCATTATTGCACGTGGATAATTTCTGATCGAACAGTAAAGGAGGTAAAGTGTTAGTGAAGGGTCCCAGTGTTCGACATTGTTGGAAAATTAATTGGTAATTATATAAAACTGCATTAAAAATGCCGTTTTCCGATCATTTTGAAACGGCTTAAAAGATAAGCATCATACACAGATCTTAAATGCGTCCTAATAGGACCACCTTCCGTTATTAACAAAAAAACTTTGCCCTCCATCGCCACCACGGGAAATCTCGAGTAATCACTCGAGAACACACTTGCAGTATGTCGGAGGCGCAGAGAAGTGCTGCGAGCTGATGTCTCGACGACTTACCGCTTGGTGTCGTAAACTGAAGTGCTAAACTGATATTATTCTTCCCTTGAGGTTTGAGCGCGCGCTTTTAGGCGTGCTGTGACGAGCAGGGTTTACGAGAATGCTAATAGACAGCACATACTGAGACACTGGCTAGATGTGACAGTATGGCGGCTCTGCACACACACATGTAGTGTTAGTTGCGCAGTGTGTGCAGAAGAAGGCCAGTGTGCTTGCAGCACGTGTCCAGCAGCGCCCAGCTGTCTGGCGTGGCTGCACGGCCAATTGCCGCTCCAGAGAGAGAGAGAGAGAGAGAGAGAGAGAGAGAGAGAGAGAGACAGCGCCAGTGTGCGTGCGTGTGTGTAGTAATTGAAGAGCGCGACCACAGCAGACCGCACATGACGTGATACAGCTGCGGCAACACTGGGGTCTTTGTGCCGGACAGCAGGCCCCCCAGGGACGTTAGTCACTACCGACCTTCCTAACACACTAAACGCCCTTTCACACCATCGCATTTCTCTTTCAATTACCTTACATTTTTATTGGATTACAGCCTTTGAATACTATATGACGTCATAGAAACCTCACAATCGCTCCCATTTTCTCTTTTAATTTCTTGAATATCTCGTTTCGAACAAGTTCTATATTTTCTTGAATCTAAATTTTCAATCGCCGATCTCAACTTTTCTGACAGCACTAATTGACGTAATCTCATAATAATAAAGTTGCTTGCAGAAATTTTAAAGTTTTTACAAAATAAGAACGCACATTTTAAAAAAGAAAATGTAAAAATAAAACGAAGGAGATTTGTTGGGGTTTATCCAATTATTTTCGTGTCATGCATGAATCGTAGGCACTTCTAAAAATTTACTTTTCGAATTTTTAAAACTGGCTTCATTAAAAATTTGGTGATAAATTTTCCTGTGGAGACTTGAAAGCTTTATTGAATGCAATTCATTGAATGGCAAATGAAGTGCTTTGAACACTACTTACAATTGCAAGGGCGTCACATACAGCTCACGCCTGCTTCAGGATATAGCTTTGGCCGACTTTTACCTACGATGTTTTCACAGCAGATGAGGGTGAAGCGAGGTGAGTATAGAGCAGCGGCGGAATGCAAGGGCGGGGGAAACGGGAGATCCCCGTGAAAACCCGCCGATCAACGGCAATCGCCCGGCACGATCCCCACGTGCTACAGTCCGGGAGCGACCCCCTCGGGAATCGAGCCCGGTTCACCTTGGTGAAGACGAGTGGTGTGGCCACTGCGGCACCAAAAGGAAAATGTGTTTGTATTTTCTTTTAACTTGATATACGCTATGTGGGACCATAATAGTGTTGTTTGACAAACTCAAGTGAAGCCCTGGAAAATTTGAGAAACACAATCACTTTCGTTTTCCCCCATCCCTCACTCTTTCTTATCGATGCAACAACTTCTGTTCAAGGTCACGCACACATTTCGGACGAAATACATGCACATGCAGATTACGTGTAAACCGAAGATTTTTGTCCGTGGTAAGCGTTAACACGAACAGCGAAACCATGCAGACGATAGGCATCGCAGCGGAATGGAGGAAATNTGCATGCACATGCAGATTACGTGTAAACCGAAGGTTTTTGTCCGTGGTAAGCGTTAACACGAACAGCGAAACCATGCAGACGATAGGCATCGCAGCGGAATGGTGGAAATGGTGTGAAGTCAGACAAGATGTATTACAACTGTTCTAGGTTTGTGAGTGGTAGAAATACATAATGTAGTGAAACAGGCTGCCCTGTTCTACTCTCCATACCTGCAACTGAACACGTGTCATACTGAATGAGACCACAGCACTCTTAGCACCAGGTCTTTAGTTACGAGTGTGGAGCGGTGTAATGCTGACAGGGACGTGCGCCTGTGATGTGCAGTGACGCAGCAAGCTGTACTGCCAAGTGTGCATGTGGCCTGACATGTAGGCCGCTGTGTGTCTCGTACTGTGGCAAGCCCAAAAACATTACCATACAGTCTTTGCACTGATACGAGATGCCTAGTTCTAAATATTGCCATTCGGTTTATTGCAACCTGTGAAATGCCGTATTCACATATGTAACATTTCGTTGTGTGTTTAAAGTATAATAAAACTAGCTGTGCCCGCGACTCCGCTCGCGTGGACTATATAATTATTGTTTGGTTTTTTTTTTTAAATTAAAGTAGAATTTTACTTAGTGTTCATCTTCTATACTCTATACATATTATAAAACTCAACGTATCGGTGAATTAAATGGTAAAAACACTTATTATTATTTCTCTGTTATATATATATATATATTCTACCGCGATGTTTATTTATGTCTTTTTATTCTGCACAATTCTTTACTACCTGATATTGTNTCCATCTTCTATACTCTATACATATTATAAAACTCAACGTATCGGTGAATTAAATGGTAAAAACACTTATTATTATTTCTCTGTTATATATATATATATTCTACCGCGATGTTTATTTATGTCTTTTTATTCTGCACAATTCTTTACTACCTGATATTGTTCCATCTTTAACGGTTTAGACAGCGTATTGCAAGAGAGCGCGCTGGTGGCAAACTTTTTTCCGACTTGATTGACTATTATCGTTTGTAAATTTTTTGAGATATTTTCTCGCGATAAAAAGTAGTCAATATCACCTTTCAGCCCTCCAACTATTTATGTGCAAGAAATTACGCCGATCTGTTGCTCGCTTACGACGTTGCANTGACTATTATCGTTTGTAAATTTTTGAGATATTTTCTCGCGATAAAAAGTAGCCAATATCACCTTTCAGCCCTCCAACTATTTATGTGCAAGAAATTACGCCGATCTGTTGCTCGCTTACGACGTTGCATTGTTATTCCGTTTGTGTACTTTTTAATTTTCGAATAAGAATTTCCCCGAGGGAATGAGATATTTTCTCGGGGTAAAAAGTAACCTGTGTCACTTCCCGGCCCTCCAACTATCTGTGTACAAAAAATCACGTCGATCCGTTGCTCCTTTGCGACATGAAAGAAGGATAAACAAACAAACAAACACACTTTCGCATTTATAATATTATTTAGGATAACCGTATTAAAAAAAATTAATCGTTAATACTTTTTATGATAAAATAATACAGGAATACAAGTTTTTTTTACAAAAATAATGCATTTTAATTAGATATTAAGATATAATGTTTTATGTATTTGGAAAACGTTAACCCTCTCATTTGCACATGATTGTATGATTCCAAGCGTTGCAAAGCAGAAATGTTTTGTTCGCTACTATACAGTATCATCATAACTCTCTGTTATGTATCGGGACCAAGTTATATTGTTTGCAAGACTGCGAAGCATTGTCTATACAACGAAGGAGTCCTCCCACAAATCGAGGACTTGCTTTATTGGACGCTATAGTATATTCGCAGTAACTTCGCACTTTTTTAATCAAACTTTTGAAAAATTACCTCATGTATGACGTGTTAGGCTGTTTACTAAATCTGCCATATATCAAAAGCATTTTATATTTATGTTAACATAAAGATATTTTACGATATACAAGAACAGAGTCAGAACTCAGCGCTGTAACTAGAGAACCTTATCACATTAATTTGCTTGCCGAAGCGTGCGGAGTAGGTCTGCCTAATTTAACTACTACATTTCACTTTTTTATATCAGCAGATGGCGCATCACGTCGCCAACATAACAAAGTGAAATGTAGTATGGCGCATCACGTCGCCAGCCTGATATTTTTTAATTTTTTATTTTTGTACTGACCTACATTTTCTGGGCAAAATTATTGACTGCGATATTTATCTGCAGTCACAAATGCATTTGCGAGAGTAAGAATCATAGTTATGAAGATTAAACACTTCCATGTAAATATTTACAAAAATGCATGTAGCACGAACTAACAGTTGCGAGAGGCACACACTGCCACACTGCTGCCGCCATCAAAATGAAAGTATGTAACCTAGTACGTTTTTGTTCTTAATCTAAACAGAAACCGCAATGCGTACGTAGGCTAGTAACTATTCTATTTAAACATCCAACAATTTCTTTAACTGCCGAAGTAGTATGCCCGTAAAATCCTGGACTTCAGGTGAGGTTTATTGTACCTATATTAGAAAGTCAAATGTTAATAATTTGGCAGCTACAATTGTTCGCCGCCAGATAGCACTGGTGTTACATATGTGCCGAAATTTTCCGGTTTGTGTGTAATAAAATGGTATAGTTGCAATTTTCATCAAATAAAAATAACTTTTTAAAATCTTCCGAATTGAATTGTGTTAGAACTTACTTAGAGAATAAACTTTGTTCTTCGCACAAAGAGTGGAAATATAACTAAATATATCCACATATCGTATAATATTCTGTTGTAAAATTGGCTATTGCAAAACATTGTATTAAACAATTTTTGATTTAAATGTGACAACTGAATTGGAAAATTCCTTGTAATGACAGCCAACCTACAAAACTTTTTATTTAACTAAAAAAGCGTGTTTACGAAAACTCAATGCCAAACACAGTCGTATATTTAATATTTACTCTTGTAAACATTATTAGAGACCATAAATAATAGTTAGAAAGTAAAACTAATGCTTAATATTTTTCCACGGGCAAGTTTACTCCAGTTCAGGCCAAACACGAACTTCGACACACAAAAACGTAGAATTTATCCATATACCGACAGCTGACAAGTGTCTTCTTTGGGACAGCAGCGCGCGTTGTGGCGGAAGTTTTCCCTATACCACACTCCTGCATGAAACATCTCGTTTCGTTCCCAACCTGGGTAGAATAAACTTTACTTCGGGTATCTTAGGTGAGGATTCGTTTTCCACACGGCCATAGGACAGGTCTCGACACTTGCTTATCTACTATACGTATGTGTGTCACTCATACTGACAGATTTAAATGATAAATTACCCACAGAACGCTATCAAAATAGCTTGGGTTTGCATTGTGTAGGATATTTCCCAGGAGGTTAGAAGTAACAAAGTAAAGAACTTCTTAACCGCATGGATAATACCACGACCGTACAATTACTGTTGTCAAAAATATCGGCGTACTGCTTTTATTACGATTTAAAAATACGTTAATATAACGTATCAAAAACAAACAGTTTAAAGATATTCTCAAATAATTTAAGTGAGTATTTTAAGAATAAATACTGTAATTAACCGTATACTTTGCATGTAAGTATAGTCTGTTCGCGGTTTCTTCACACTTTCTGAATCAAGTCTTTAAAAAATCACCCCATGTATGACGTGTATAATTATTTACTAAATATGCCATGTATAGAAAGTGTTTTATACCTGTTAATATAAAAGTATCCTATATTTTGTTAAATGGAAGTCTTACCTATATTTTATTTATAAATTATATTATTTCATTCATAATAACTATTAATAGAAACAGTGAGAAAATATGGGTGTTGGTAGCGGCGAGTAAGAAATACACTAAAGAGCCAAAAAAAAAAAAACTAGTACAGGCGTACGTACACAAATAACAGAGGTATGGAACCAATCAGAGTAACGCGATGCGGTAGGCGGCTAGATCGGTTACTGCTGCTGCAATGGCAGGTTATCAAGATTTAAGTGAGTTTAAACGTGGTTTTATAGTCGGCGCACGAGAGTTGGGACATAGCATCTCCGAGGTAGCGATGACATTTGGAATCCGGTAAAACATCACATCACAACTTTGACATCGCTGCGGCCGGAAAAAGATCGTGAAAGAACGGGACAAACGACGACTGACGAGAATAATTAAACGTGACAGACGTGCAACCCTTTCTCAAATTGGTGCAGCTTGGATTTGTGGACTGCCCTGTAAGATTCGTGGTGTGAATTGCCTCCTGCATACGTTTAGACATTAGTCGAGTACATGCCACGTCGTCTTGCGGCACTTCTGCGTGTTCGCGGGGTCCCTACACGATATTAGACAGGCGTACCAGTTTTTTTGGCTCTTCAGTGTAGTTATCATGCAAAATATTATTAGAACTAAGTGTGCATGAATTCGGTACGTTGTCCTTTGGTGTAAATTTCTAGAAAGCTTTGTTTGCACGATGCGAAGGAATATCCAGGAAGTAGAACTTTAGCAGGTTTTCAGAAAAGTGTAAAGTAACCGTGAATTGATGATAGCAGTACTTTGCGGCTATTCCCCAAACAAAATCCATCAATAAGGGTGGCATGTTGTGACGTGAGTGTGATGACGTGTCGTTCTAAGACAGTGGTTGTCCTTGTCGCAGCGGCGCGGGAGAGCGTGTAGTGGTCCTCTTAGAGTCCCTGGAGGAGAGAGAGGCCGTGGGTAGGCCAGGCCGCCTGCAGGTAGTCGCTGCTATTCCTGGACGTGACACGAGCGCGGGAAGAGAGAACACCTGTTGTCCGGCACTGGCCTGTAATGTAGATAATGAGGCGCGGATATGATAATGAGGAGACAGTGGTCGGCGCCCCGGGCGAGACAGCAGCAGGCTACTTGCGTGTGGTCGACACTGTGCCCGAGGCAGCTTCCAGCGCGGAGGTGAGTTCACGGTCGACTAACTACTGCTCAGATGAACCTTTGAAAAAAAAATGCTGCCCGTTAAGGTGCTCGTATCCTTGTCACTTTGCGTTTATTTGTATGTCTTTATAACTTAGTAGTCCGGACAATTGTTCTGTACGCTCGTTGTTTACGTGCATTTCAGCAAATAAATATCCTGGCATTACGACTTTTAACTAGAAAAAGATAAAAACTACAGTTATATAAACTCGTACGGTTTTGTTTTGATCATATTGCGCGTATTCAAGGAGAAAAAATTCGCGAAAGTGATGGAAGCTATTTGTAGAGGTTGCTTGCGCAGTTCCTCCACAGGCGGAGAAAAGCAAAGTCGTAACTACATGTGTGAGCACCCATCATATTGCCACTGTTACGCATGTCATGTGCAGAGGAGGCGTGACGACGGAAGTGCTGCACGTCGGTCCAGCGCTTTGCACGTATGGGCGATGGGACACCGGGCGTGCGTGTTATTGTCGCCCCTATCGCTATACTTCGAACGCGATCAAATACCTTTGAGATCAACACTCATAAATAATGAGTTAGCCTTTATAACGGTTACAGGTGCAAAAAAAAAACCACATGGGCAAACTATTGTGGACTTACTTTAAAATATGTGTTAAGATATTCCCCATATTCTAAACATGCCGCGTCTTTAAATATTAGATGTGAAAAGTAACATATGGTGGAAGGGGACATAAATCTAAGGTAAATAGGGATATTAATTATCATCTTAACAGCATATATGATACCGTACTTAGTGCTGTGCAGACTGCTATTTTTTATACTTGTACTTTTAAGCCACAAACCTAAATTTCATCACTTTTAGGCCAGTAAAATAAATTACGAGTGTTGTTTTTAATATTAATTAATTATATTTCAGATTATTAGCATTGCAAGTGCGTGAAATATANAGAAAAGTTTTTTTTGTTCCACTCAATGAGGAAAGTTTATCCGTGCCATTGCTTACAGGTTTCCCTGTATAGTCTGCTTCACAAACAAGTGCGCTTTTGTGGCGGTTCTGAGGGAATAGTCCTGTATACAACAGTTTTCATGGCGGTAGCAGTGTATACCTGTGCCGCAGATGTTGTTCACCTGACTCTCAACCTGTCCGGTGTGGCAACAAGAAAACATTTTGCCACGGTAAACAATTGTACACGGTGTTATGAATAGTGTCAAAGCGGACAAGCCCAGCAAACTGCAGCGACTCGTCGGTATCCTGGCAAGGGGAAGTAGTAGTTATAGTTTGTCGAACATAGCATGGAAGCTCCAGCGGATCTCCCTCCCGCTACACGGTGTTCGGGACAATTGCACCTCAAGAAACTATGTTACACTTGGCTACACCTTTCTGTGTACCCAAGCCGAGAAGAACAATCCTCCAGATACNGCACCTCAAGAAACTATGTTACACTTGGCTACACCTTTCTGTGTACCCAAGCCGAGAAGAACAATCCTCCAGATACCGCTTCACATGGTTTCGGAAATATGTGACGAAATGTAATTTTGACATTCGATTTCCAGTGGCACGTAGCGGCCACAATTCTCACTTTGTCGAAGGATGCCCAAANCGAAATGTAATTTTGACATTCGATTTCCAGTGGCACGTAGCGGCCACAATTCTCACTTTGTCGAAGGATGCCCAAATACATTTCAGCTTTGTATCTCATAAGAAATCACCTCCCGAAATTAACGCACTCCATCCCGACTCATCTTGTATATAAATAACGGGAACACAATTAGAATCTTTCAAAAAACCAGTGCATTCGTTGGTGGAATAGACTATATCGCGTTTGACAGGCGGGCATGTAGCGAGGTCAGAGAGAGAGAGTGTGTGTGTGGTGATGGCGCAGGTGCCGGCAGACCGCCCGGCTCCCAGCTCCGCCCCCGGGGGCAGCGCCCAGCTGTGCCGCCTCCAAGGACAGCCAGTGGCCGTCGCAGCCTCGCTATGTGGACCATGATCTCTCTATCTACGTCGCGTAGCACACACACACAGACCTTCCTTGTCACGCCGCCTGCCAGACGTGTTCATCACCACACTGCTGCTCCTCTTCCCGCTTCATTTAACTTCTCACTGACGTCTCAACACTCCTCCTCCTCCTCCGCCATCTTCTTCCTCAGCCTGCTCTGCTTCGTCATTTACATGTACAGTCCATTCACGGCTACGCCCAACTTTTCTGAAGCCCTGCTAAAGATCTACTTCCAGGATATTTCTCCGCCTCATGATAACAAAGCTTGACCGAGTATAGAAAATAACACCAGACGATCGGGCGCGCTGAGTTCGATAATATTTCGCATAACAACTTTGTTACCAAGCATTACCAACACACCTATTTTCTCCCTGGTTTTATTCNGAGTTCGATAATATTTCGCATAACAACTTTGTTACCAAGCATTACCAACACACCTATTTTCTCCCTGGTTTTATTCGGATTATATATAAATGATATATTATAATTTCTAGATAAAATTACAATTTAACCAGAAATAAGGTACATTTATGTTATTTTATGCTAACACAAGTATAATACGTCAGTAATAATTAGAAAAAAACCAAACACGTGATACATGAGGTGAGTTTTGAAAGGTTTGATCCGGAAAGTGTGAAGATGCCGCGAATAGACAGTGGCCACTCTTCTTCCCTCAGACGACGTCACATTCTGCACCCGTTAATTTAGCACTTTTGAAAGCCCTGCTGAGGATCTACTTTCCCTCTCACTTGGTATCCTTGCGAGTAATTCCAAGGACCGCCTCACTTTATTCACGCGCCAACNTAGGATCTACTTTCCCTCTCACTTGGTATCCTTGCGAGTAATTCCAAGGACCGCCTCACTTTATTCACGCGCCAACCAATAGGAAACGTTGGAATGTTTAATAAGGTAAAGAAACGACCTAAGGCTCGGCTCCGCCTTTGTCGCGCAAATTCTTAGTTTCTGCCTCGTGATTTCGAATTCAGAGTAGTTACTGACAATGTACGATTATAACAAATTACATTTCGCNTTCTTAGTTTCTGCCTCGTGATTTCGAATTCAGAGTAGTTACTGACAATGTACGATTATAACAAATTACATTTCGCGAATTGTTTAACATTTCCGTGTTTTCATTTTCATTGTGTGTTATCTGCAGTTATAAAAAGTCAGGAAAATTTTTATATTTTGTCAATAATTGTCTACCTTTTTCGAGCAGGAAATATCACACAGAGAAAATTAGATACAAGAGTATTGAACAAGTAGTAAATTGTTAATTTTCTATAGCCAAACATTAAAAATTATATTTCTCAAATTGGAACAATGACATGAAAACGAAGAATTTCAGTGCAATATGTGAAGCCGAGCCTAAATAATATGCACATTCCTGCACTTATACGTAAAAAATAAAATGGCTCTGATTTCAGTAACCTTAAATTTACACATTGCACTATCAATACGTCAGTTATCAGAACTATTTTGATTATTTCGTTGCGAACTTATATATACGCTCTTAACGGTAAAGTGAATACTTTTTAAAGCTATCCCAGTAGGCAATAGCCATTAATAAATGTATTGTATTGCAGCCTTAGACATTAACTTTTGAGAGTGGTGATATATATACATTGTGTTTATTATTATTTAAATTACAATGTTTATTTTAAAAAGTGGTTGAAAGATAGAAATTGGCAGAAAAGAAAAATTTAGCAGGGCCTTAAGTAGTGCTCACTTTACCATGAATAGCATATATGAGCCTGAATACCAGTGTGTACTATACCATACGTGTAGTTACAGGACAGTACATTTTTTCAAAGGTTGATTTCAAAAGTGGTTACTTTACCNCGTGTACTATACCATACGTGTAGTTACAGGACAGTACATTTTTTCAAAGGTTGATTTCAAAAGTGGTTACTTTACCGTGAACAGACTTTACGATGTCGGTTTGTTTCTGCCAGGGCCGCTTGAACGAGGGGGGTGGGGGTACATGGATATATTGTAAACACCCCTTTCCACCCCGCAGATTGGGAGGTGGGGTACAATATAGCGCTCGTACCTCCTCAAAATTAACTTATTGCCGTGTTCATTGGTACCTTTATAAATTGTGCAGCAGCAACAATATTAACTGTAATTTCACAACCTGCTGCAGAATATTACCTTTTTATATCTTTTTATGTTTTCGTAACACTTTGGATTCGGTACTTATTTGCAGACAATGAAATCAAGACATAACGTGTATCCACAATAGTACGTTGACATTTGTGTTTATTTATTATTTTATACACATTAGAGTATAAATTTGTATGTTAAAGTCCGTTCCCATTTACGTACAACTTTTCTGAAGACCTGCTAAAGATCTACTTCCAGCCTCTTCCTCCAGTTCATACTATCAAAACTTAACTCAGTGTAGAATATTACACCAAATGGACAACGCATTGCATTTGTGCATACTCAGTTTAATAATATTTATCGCGAGAACTATTTCGTACTAGGTATTACCAACGCACATATTTTCTATCTTTTATACTCACATTAACAGCTAGAATTGAAATTGTCTGGTTTGTAAATAAAGTATAAGTAAGAGTTCAGTTTAATCAAAAATAATTGTTAGTTTTATGTTAACACAAGTATAAAACACTTGTGAGACATGAAATATTTCTGAAAAAACCATACACGTCCAAAGTTGAGTGGTTTTACGAAGGTTATATTCAGTGTGTGTGGAGATATTGCAAATAAACTGACATTTACATTCCTTATGCGTTCACAGTTTGACTTGGGTGGCGAATGAACAAAGTGATCAGGTTCACGACAGTGCTAATGTTTACATACGTCGGAAGTAGAGAGCATGCAAGTTGAGAGTTGTAACTCAAGCGTAAGACGAGAGATCCTTATCCTATTCATTTGCTTGCCGAAGTAGAGTCTACGGTACTGCCGACCTTGGAACACACAGTAAAAGACACATCGTCGCGTTCTTATCTTGGTAGTATTGTAGAAACCTCGCCAGTTAATCTTTTATATTGTGATTGGTCTTTTTTTTCCTTCCAATATTATTTATGTGTCTCTTATCCACAGTTATTTCATGTTATATATGCATTTAAGCGAATATATACTGTAACAGTGAAAGTGAAACACTACATTACAGCCAGTTTCATGCGTATATTCATGAAAATACACGTGACACGAATAAACAGTCGTGAAGGGCGCGCACACAAAGCAGTCTGTGCTACCACCATCAAAATTAAAATACGCAAATCAATCACGAGTGTATAGAATATCTGAAGAGAGAAACTGCATGATTGTTTATTGCATATTTATGCCACGTGAATATAATATATACTTTATTTAAATGTGTAATAATTTTGTCAATGCCGACGTTGGAAGACCGTAGAACCTCGACTTCGGGAGGACTTCGGGAGGACTTCGGGTATCTTCGGTAAGGTTTCGTTTTCCCTATTAGAGTTACAAGGGCCTGGTTGGAAGGATACAAGATGAGAAGTGAAAGTATATCCTAAGCAGGGTTCTCGGAAGTGCTGAGTTAAGCGTGAATAGTCTATACGCTGGAGTAGTTGGTGACCGCGTAATTTGATTCACATCTACCCTGCTCACCTTGATGGCTCGGATTAACTTCATCCGTGTTGGAAGTGCTACTCGATCACGTGGATAATGCTCAATGTGATGTGGTTCCGCCCTAGCTGCGCCTCGCCTCATTTCGCCAATCTTGGCCCGTCGTTATTCCTCATTGGAAAACCTCTGACTCCAAAACCTGATACTTTACAAGACAGGCGAAAACATAATTACGTTGATTTCGAAGGCATTTTATTGCTGTTTGAAACAGAATTGTTGTTAATAATTTTGACACGTACGCTATTTAACCCAGTTTTGATGATAAATTTACATTTTAAAAAATAAGTGCATTTTACGAGTTTTCGCGGTTTGAAACATTTTCGTCGTGGATTTATGAGGTTTCAGCATTTTGTTTGCAGATTATTTTTAAACATTCCTGCAGATAAAAGCTTTTCAAAGTCAATCAGTTGATTTTTTTTGTCTTATAATGGCTTAAAAACCTAAGAACAAGCAAAAATGGAGTTACGAGGTTTTATTATGAAGGTGACGATATACTCCGTTGCAGGAGGTCTCTTAGAAAATCAGAAGAATGCGTAGAGAAAACATAGAGGCGCATCATAGAAGTCAAGCTGGGCTGTCGTCAGAGATTTCCGAACAAGGAATTAAGTCAGCCTGCAGCTGTTCCTCAGTCTGTTTGTATGCCTGAAGACGGGAACAGACTGCAGTTCTCGAAACTCCGCATCTGTTTATTGTAGAATACCTCTGTGTTCGCCTACAATGTCTTCACTGTTTCGTTCAGACTCTATGTAGATCTGTAAGATCTCCCGGCAAAGTTTTCGGTCTGTGCTGTCTTCGTTGTATTGTCCATATTTATAATTTTTGTTGTTCGATTTTGTGTCGTCGTTTCTAATTGTTGCGTTTTCTCGTTATTTTCTGATATAATTCCTTGTTCGAAATATTCTGTGCTGATTTATTGTATATCTACTGACGAAAGCCCAACGTGGCTTCTATACCGTGACTACACTGTTTTAAAAAAATCCTTAATTTTGCGGAAAAGTGCTGGTAAACATTATCTAGAGGTGTCCGTAAACTCTCCGTAAAATTACGGACACATTGCTTAAAAAACGGACTTTCCGTAAACTTCACAAAACTTCCAGTGAATTCACGGAACTTTTCCGTTAATTTACCAGTTAGTTTCCTGTACTTCCAGATTAAAATAAAAAGAGATAATGAAAAAGTCTTTAATTTTTGTTGTGTGGGCGTTCTACTGTGTATAAAAATTATATATTTTAAAAAGTTGAAATACTTTATACTTGAGCAAGATTTGAATCCGATTCAAATAATCGCAAGTACATGACTCTAACCATGCATCTGCCACTCTTACGTGATGTTTGTGGTGTAACTGTGGTATTTCTATTACAGTAACACAAGCAACTTTCTCAGTTTGTAGTAAAGTTAATGTATCTTAAGTGTTGCTAAATGTTACAGACGCATAGTGCCACGTTTTATTGTATGACACAATACATCTTTGGCGTGGACAACCTCAACGCCGTAGAAACAATAATTGTCTGGTTACAGCGGCGAAGAAAGCTGCGTGTAGACCCGCCATCGTTCGTCTCCGAAACCCGAAGCTATAGGAAGCTTTACGGACTTAACTTCATTTTTGTCATTATGGATTGCGTTTCCGTATATTTACTGTACATTTCCGTAGAAAATGCCGTAAATATACGGAAATTTCTAACAGTGTATGTGTGGTTTTTTCTACACAATATTCTGGTGTTCTTTGAGACCCACTGCAATGGAATATATCGAAAATAATGTTTCGTTTGATGTGTTAGCCCTATTGTAAGAATCATTTAAAGAACACTCCATCTGCAGGGTGTTCAGGAACAACACCGACAAACTGCGACAGGTGATTCCTTATCAGAAAATACGTAGAAAATATATAGGCGACCTACAACCTAAGTCTGTTTCCGAGGAATGTAAGCACCCCTGAATCAGATGTTTCTGCTAGTAACACAGTCAGTATGTAACATACATGTCTGAGTTACTGGGTGATGTATTATTGAATAACCAAGTGCCAAAGATAATTAATTGGGTGCGGCTGTCAATCTCCTTCCATAAAAACGGACGGGCTAGAACCCAATTTGTGAATTAAAAAATGTAACTATCCAATATTTTTGTTGTTTCTGCGGATTAGTAATTTACCTTACATGTTAAATATAAAGCACGATTTAAGTTTTTACGCTAAATGCTACTATTTTTGAGAAGTTATTGCATAATTAAATACAACATTTGCAGTGTTCGATCATAATGTTCGTATTATAGGGTTGTTTGTTTCTTAAATATGTCCTGGATAACGAGCGTTTTATATTCCTGTCAACATAAAATTATCTTATTTTTGGTTAAATTAAAGTTTTATTAATATATCTGCAAATATAAATATTNTATTCCTGTCAACATAAAATTATCTTATTTTTGGTTAAATTAAAGTTTTATTAATATATCTGCAAATATAAATATTCTATTAATAATGAATATGAATAAAAACAGAGAGAAGATAGTTGTGTTGGTAATACCTAGTAAGAAATAGTTCTCATGCAAAATATTAATAAGGGTTTAGTATCCCTACCATCTCAATTTTTTTTCATAAATGTTCATTATAAAAATTTATGACTAGACATTAAATATTAAAGCTTGACATGACACAGAGGACTACACAACGGAATTCTTGAAACTCGTACAGTTCCAGTTATATATCTCTGTATAGGTGGGGCAAATTATTAAATGATGAGGCAGTCTTTCATTACGGTCAGATGTGAAACGAGTGACGTAAGAAAATTAAGTTGTATTTATAAATAACGGTTAAGATGTTCCTTACACCTTGGTACACTTGGTTTCTAAATAGTGACTCTGAAAATTAAGTTATAGAGGAATGTACGTAAATACAAGATGGCGGGCATATATACTTTTCCCTTAAGGTTCCCGCATATCTAGTGCTTGAAATGCGTCGCAGGGTTTCTGAAATACTCGTTTTTCTAAGAAAATGTTAAAGTTAGATGAGAGCTGTTGAGTGCTTTCAAGACGTCACTCACATTAGAAACACAATTTCGGAGCACTCCAAAAAAACTATTTTTTAAAGTGCTGCATCTCACAATTTACGCATCAGATACATACAAAACTACTCAGGGGCTCTGCTTTGAACCTTCCTACAAACTTTCCAACAATAAAATAATACGGTTACTGCACGTCAGTTTAGAGGCATGCGCTTAGCGGCTATGGGACACTTGATGCGCGTGGCAGTGTCGTCCTTATCGCTTCCACGCTTCTCAGCGTCAAACGCGGAAAAAAGCGCTAGTTAGGCGCACAGAAACGGTGCATTGTTCATTTGGCGTGGTTCCCTATCTTTGCATGCGCGAGGCGGAGGAGTAGCGTGAAGGCAGAAGTTGATCAGAGAGGTTACAAGTGACCGTGGAGGAGAGCGAGGCCGGCCTTGCGGGAGCTCAGACAGACAGACGAGGAGGCGGCAGATGAAAGTGGCCTGGCCGGCGATGTACGCGGGTCAAAGCTTCGTTGACATGGCCGTCATCGCTAGCCCCAGCTGCCCCTGCGTGCTGTCCATAGACAACCAGCATCTGGGAAGACGTGTGCACGTGCTTCTCAACACGAGGTCCTTACACCATACACAACAGTAGCATCTCGCTCTACATTTACTTTCCTTTCACGAAACCACATATACACAATACTATTGTCAAGTCAAAGTTCAGGCAATTGAAAATCGATTCCACAATCTCTGTACACACGTGTATCTTGTTATATTTGAGTTGAGGTCGAGGTCTTGAGAGTCAATGAGGTTGAAATGAGGTGAGAATGGAGCAGCGCTGGAATGCAAGGGCGAGGGAAACGGGATACGTCCGAGGGAACCCACCTACTAGCGGCATTGTCTCCGGCATTATTCCCACTTGCGAAAATCCTGGAGTGACCTGGCCGGGGATTGAACCCGGTTCGCCGTGGTTGGAGGCGAGCAGTCTAACCGCTCAGCCACCGCGGTCCCACACACACACACACACACACACATATAATACATTTTACGTGCCGGTTTTTAAAATAACCTTAAGCATTTATATTAAAATTTCATTTCAAAACAAAAAAAAAGTCACTGGTTTTTTTATTCGTAAGTAGGCTACCTATTTATATATTTCCACTTCAATTTACATTAGTTTGCCTATTATTTAGTTTAGACGAGCTTGGTTTAATATACCGAGATGAAAATCGTCCTACGATAAACAAATATTCGTTCCACCCCTGTTAGATCCTCTGCAAAATGGCTGCTTGATTTTTACTTTAAGTTTCAACTTCTCGAAATCGTAAATTCAAACTTGCTTTACTTTATCTTTCACAGCTCGATTGTGTCAAGCNCTTTAAGTTTCAACTTCTCGAAATCGTAAATTCAAACTTGCTTTACTTTATCTTTCACAGCTCGATTGTGTCAAGCTCCATACGAAACAACATGCCGGAAAGCAAAAGTAAAGTCAAATGCTAAAGTTTTCAATCGCGCAAGGGTCTTTACTCAACCGCTAGCCGAGCTCACTTCACACTGCGAACACTCACTCACCCAGTATTCGAGGTTATTTTAAACTGTGAAAACATATACTCACCTACTATCCTAGGTTAGAGTGCTCAGTTAAATACTATAATGTCTGCACACATTTACAAGCCTTCAAGACAAGCTACGAGTGATTAACATGTATCCATCACTGTAGGAACATGAGTTAAGTTAATATATGAGTTCCCACTCACCACTGTCTTACTGGTGTGTAGTAAATTCACGATTTCTTCAAACCTTTTGAATAAAACATTTGAAAATTCACTTCATGCTTTAGCATAACATGTTTGGTTGTTTCATAAATATCTCACGCATCANTGAATAAAACATTTGAAAATTCACTTCATGCTTTAGCATAACATGTTTGGTTGTTTCATAAATATCTCACGCATCAGAAGCGTTTTATACTTGGGATAGCAAAAAAGGATTTCTTAATTTTTAAATTGAACTTTTACTTACATTCAATATATAAATTATACTATTTAATTTATAAATAATACGAATAAATACAGGGGGAAAATAGTTGTGTTGGAATAGCCTACCTAAAAAGAAATAGTTCTNAATTTATAAATAATACGAATAAATACAGGGGGAAAATAGTTGTGTTGGAATAGCCTACCTAAAAAGAAATAGTTCTCATGCAAAACATTATTAAGTCGCGTGCGCACGAATGCGCTGCGTTGTCCTTGTAGACTAGACTAAGCTTTGTTTACGTTAGGCCGAGGAATATCCTGCAGGTAGAACTTTAGCAGGACTTCAGGAAAATCGCGAGTAACGGCGAATGGACAACACGTGACACCGGACACGCCTACTGTAATGTCCTCAATGTTCGTTATTGACTGGTCGTCAGCCAGTGGGGCGCAGGATTAATTTCAGTCCAACCAAATTTCAAATATTGAGCAAAACTATTTTCAAACAATTGTTTACTTTTGTGCGGTTAAAATAATAATAAATTTGTATGCAGGAAAAGCTTAGTTTCTGGTCTGCACTGTTCTTGTAAGGCCTTGTTAAACGCCATCGGAACGATGAAGCTATATCCGTGCGAGTTATGCTTTCAAGGACAAAGAAATTATTAATTGAGCGTTGCATACCAGACATTCTTATGTTTCGTAAGAAGTGTCCCCGATTCCACGAAATCTCTCCATTATTTTGAATTTTTTTTCTGCAATAGTAGCAGAATACAAATACAATTTGTAATTTTCTTTGTGAGGTTATTTAACTTTGTGTGCACAAAAGAAAATTTTAAAATGTTGTAATATTTAATTTTGTTGCGAGTTCTACGATTCTCACGAAAAATCAGTGGCACTCATTTATTAAACTATTTTGTTATATAAAATGGTTATTCAATGGTAGTATATGCTTGTGCAATTGCAGTTGGAACACGAGTTCATTGCAGACAGCACAGGATGTAATATGGATCACTGAGTACACGATAATGTGTAATTAAATGAGATCTGCATCTACTAAACAGCCTTATGTAGTTTCCATCGCATTATTTCATGGAAACTAGTATGATTGTAAACTTATATTGCAGACGGAGCAAGTTGCTGAGAGAAGCAGGATCGGGGAAGGAATGGGCCATGGCCTGTAGTGAGGAACCATACCAGCATTCGTGTGGAGTGATTCCAGGGAGACCATGGTGAACCTAAACCAGGATGACCGGACCGGGATTCAAACCCATGTCCTCCCGAATGCGAGTCCGAAAGTTTAGATGGCGGAGAGACGGATCACCCCAGGAAACCCACAGCATGAGAATTCACAAATATGAGCTCAGACCCCGCACATTGGCCGAATTGTGGGTCTGTTTGATACAGGTTGTTTACGGCGAAGTGAGTACTTTTAAGGNCTCAGACCCCGCACATTGGCCGAATTGTGGGTCTGTTTGATACAGGTTGTTTACGGCGAAGTGAGTACTTTTAAGGTCCTATTTACTTTTTCCTTTCAGCCATTTTTTATCCTTTAAACACCTTTTAAAAACAATGTTAGCATGTAAGTAATAAAAACAGAGCGTATATTCCACCGCACTTGGAAGTTTACGCCTAAGGATAAAATTAAATATATTTATTTACTTACTCCATATGCGAGGTCTTTCAAAAGNCTCAGACCCCGCACATTGGCCGAATTGTGGGTCTGTTTGATACAGGTTGTTTACGGCGAAGTGAGTACTTTTAAGGCCCTAGTTACTTTTTCCTTTCAGCCATTTTTTATCCTTTAAACACCTTTTAAAAACAATGTTAGCATGTAAGTAATAAAAACAGAGCGTATATTCCACCCCACTTGGAAGTTTACGCCTAAGGATAAAATTAAATATATTTATTTACTTACTCCATATGCGAGGTCTTTCAAAAGNCCACTTGGAAGTTTACGCCTAAGGATAAAATTAAATATATTTATTTACTTACTCCATATGCGAGGTCTTTCAAAAGTGGTCACTTTACCGTGAATAGCCTATAGTAGCAGGTTTATTTTCAGAATAATCTGTCACTCTTGTTTACAATCCAGATATTCATAATTTACCATAACCATTTTTTTTTNAGGTTTATTTTCAGAATAATCTGTCACTCTTGTTTACAATCCAGATATTCATAATTTACCATAACCATTTTTTTTTTATTAAAACTGAATGCCATATTCTGTGAGCAGATAGTTTGTGTTACAGCACTGCATTAATAATAATTNTTTTTTTTTTATTAAAACTGAATGCCATATTCTGTGAGCAGATAGTTTGTGTTACAGCACTGCATTAATAATAATTTCAATTTTTTCCCTCTTTGTTTCAGGAAAGTTGACCGAGTTACTCCTGTGAAGGTAAGAATAACGTATTTTCTCTTTACGTGCATGCATTTATCAATATACAAGAAACTGGTGGACGAGCTCTGTATAGATCCACTTACAGCGCAGCTCAGCAGGCAACGGTGTTCACGGTCAGATTTGGCATGAACGTNCAGCAGGCAACGGTGTTCACGGTCAGATTTGGCATGAACGTGGGCTCGGAGACAGGAGCGACGTAGGCACGGAGACAGGAGCGACGTAGGCTCGGAGACAGGAGCGACGTAGGCTCAGAGACAGAAGCGACATAGGCTATGTGAGAGATGAGAATGCTGAGCTTGTTGTGTAACTCCGCGGCGAACAGCGGACACACTGCTTNTCGGAGACAGGAGCGACGTAGGCTCGGAGACAGGAGCGACGTAGGCTCGGAGACGGAGCGACGTAGGCTCAGAGACAGGATCGACATAGGCTATGTGAGAGATGAGAATGCTGAGCTTGTTGTGTAACTCCGCGGCGAACAGCGGACACACTGCTTNTCGACATAGGCTATGTGAGAGATGAGAATGCTGAGCTTGTTGTGTAACTCCGCGGCGAACAGCGGACACACTGCTTGGCCGAGTTACTCCAAGGTTGTCCACTTGTTGCTTTGTGTTTATCTTATATTGCCAGACTATTCGCGCTAGACACTTGCTGACGGTATACATCTGACCATTTTATTCAGTAGCGCTCATTAAAAACACAACTTTCCAATTAATAACTACCTGGGTAAATTTTACACTGCGCACTTGAAATATATAATTTAGCTGAGTTGTTANACAACTTTCCAATTAATAACTACCTGGGTAAATTTTACACTGCGCACTTGAAATATATAATTTAGCTGAGTTGTTAAACGCAAAGCACTTTTAACATCTATTCTGTAATATGGAGTGACTTTGGCCCTAAGGAGTGGCTTTGAGCCAAATTATAGATAAGTCTGGTTACTTTTTTAACTTTTAGAAATATACATGGTGTTATATGTTTTGTGGTTTAGTTATCAGAGAGTAGCAAGAGAATCAAAATCTTCGTTTTTAATAGTTAAAAAAATCAACGCTACCTTCCAATATTTGGGCCGAAGTCATTTCATCTTACGGTACCAACTTCGTCGAGTTAGAACCAAGAACCCACGATGGCAAGTGTAGTGANGGGCCGAAGTCATTTCATCTTACGGTACCAACTTCGTCGAGTTAGAACCAAGAACCCACGATGGCAAGTGTAGTGATCAGATAGTACCTTCGGTTATCAGAAATTTTTTCAATGAGGTAATTTGCACTATCGAGTCATTAATAAATTTATTCTGTAATAGGAATTAAAGGTACACGTTTGAATGTTTCTCGATCACTCACGACAAAGTTATTAACCAGTGAGGTAATTACGAACGCCACTCATCACCGTATTCCGGGCGAAGAGTGATGGTAAACTGCGAGATTGTGACAAGTCCGATCACAGAGCAGATAAAGTAGATAAAACGAAACAGTATGACGGTTCATGTGACATGGCCGTAGCCATCCTCTGATTGGCTGTGCGTGACTCTGGGAACGGGCTTTGTGTGTACCGTGTGGTCTGATCATCTACGCCAAGCGATCCCTGCAAACCAGGTTTGAGTCTCAGCTGGGGTCAAACGCGTATCTCCGTATGCGAGAAACATGGCGGACGTTGCTGATATCCGGTGGGTTTCCTCGGGGTAGTCGCACCTCTCCGACTACTGCATACTGTGGCTGCTCCACTCCGCCTCACTTCGCTCTGCGGGATTCGAACCCGGGTCCTACCGAATGTGAGTCCAGTGTGTTACCATTGTGCCACCTCGCTCGGTTACACACACTTCGTGTATTATCTTTCTACGATTACGTTAGTTACGAGCTGTGTGGAATGATTAACCTTTACCACTGGGATAATTCAAAACTTGACCGGTTGTACAGGTGGTCTTAGTCTTTCAGTGATCTCTGCCTAGTTGTGTAGTCCACATGTGGTTCCTGCCTGAGGCAGGGTGATGTGTGTATAAGAGAAGGCTGGTGCTAACAGCAGCAAATTGTCCTACCCGAGGTACAGACGTGTCGCCCCGGCCAGCCAGAAGAATGCACGTGGTAGGACGAGATGGTGGTGTAGACGCAGCGGAGTGGAGACGGAGTAGGAACAGGGAGAGTCCCGAGAAAATCGCCACACCACGCCAGTGCCCGTCACACTGCCTACATGAGAGCCTCCTCATCGCTGGCCAGAAAATGTGTCCCATTCGCCTAGGCCTGAGACCGAACTGGGGTCTGAAAAGGGAGAGATCAGTCACCAACTGAGCCAACCGTACGTCCCTTAATTAGTTGTGAACGGTGCAATTCTTTTCCTGCGNAGGGAGAGATCAGTCACCAACTGAGCCAACCGTACGTCCCTTAATTAGTTGTGAACGGTGCAATTCTTTTCCTGCGTGTGTACCCTTGCAGTCAACCAAGATGTTTACAATACGCTTCCTGCGTAGGCTTCAGTTCTTGAGTAACTTTCGGCTTGTTTTTGAGTCTCAGATACAAATCCCTAAAGAATCCAGAACTCGTGATCTGGAGACAACTTACAGGGAGTGCTCCGTGTATTTGTCATGCGTGCGCATGCGTGTGAATACCGCGAATGTCAAAAGGTCACTTACTTGAAGTTGTTAGNTGTCATGCGTGCGCATGCGTGTGAATACCGCGAATGTCAAAAGGTCACATACTTGAAGTTGTTAAAAATCGCGACGTACTGTTCTATATAGTTTTGAGTTTCCAAATGGTTTTCTACGTCGTGTGCTCTTTATTTTCTTTCCTGCATTACTCATTTGTGTGCCTGCATTGCGATCATGATCTTCGCTGTCACTTCTTTCTAAGAGCCTGTATCTAAGATAGTAGTGAGTCGCTTTCTACAAATGTGTGGTCAGCCGAAGTATACAGAATTCCAGAATTTTGCAGAAAAAATTACGGACTTTTATAATAATGCTTTCATGAAATGAATTCCCAAAGTTGTCTTTTTGAAATACGTTTGTAGACGTACTTTGTGAGTGACGACGACGCTACTACCTGTAACAAAACTGTGTCGCTTCACCTACTGTAGTTATCTAAGAATTTCATCGCTTGAATATTAAGCGATCGAATTTTGGAAACTAGCGCACACTGGCTGAAACAGCACTAAAATGATACATGTGTTTGTAGTGGCCAATGGGAACATATTAATACCAAGGTGATGTAAGGCAAAGAACTCGTGAGCACAAGCAGTTCGTTGTTTGTGTCGTGTGTTAACGTACTTACTTTCTCGATCTTGAGAGAGTGCATAATTCCTAGACTAAACGTGACGTCTGTTTCCAAGGTTGAACTCCAGCGATAGCAGTGTTACCAACAGGCCAATGAAATGAGAATGCGCAGAGATGCCGTCCACGCATCTGAGAAGTAAAATAAATCTACGACGCCTCGCATTACTTTTAGACGGACATTGCAGTTATTCTAAGAAGCGGAAGTACTTATAAATACGATGCTCTTTACTTACAATACGTGGGAAAATGTCAGATGACACCTTTTACTCTTATTTCAGAGGCAGCAGTCGCGTAACTTATAGGCTATCGGACCTCGGCGAAATTTGTTTGCAGTCTTCGGGTAGCTTGTAAGTGCTCGCAGTTGAAGATTTTTCATTGGTTGAATGTGAAGGGCTAAGTCATTGATTCCTTATATACGGCAGGAATGCATCTGCGTGCTTAAGGCATCAGGGCAGTGCATTCCGTAGTGTGAGAATGTGCAAACCCGCACATAACTCCACGAAGGCTGGATGAAATGTCGACCCCTGGCGCTCGAACAGCGGTGCAGCATTTTTGAAATACAGGAGTTTTGACGAAACTACTAAACGTGTCAACAATACGTTTACCTACGAGAAGAAAACACATCTCAAATGAGGACTGAATGGTACTTTCTCAATACCACAAAAACTATATATTATCTTAGAGCCCTCCAACATGGTAAAAATGGCCTTTTCAGGCTGTTACATCTTAAAACATACCCGGACACTAGCTAAACTACGATAGGAGTTTGCAATGAACGTTGGTACACGTTTTCCACCAGTAATATGATAGGTTCGCTGTAAAGTCTCATAGGCAGACAGCGTGACGAGAACACTGCACGCCAATTCAGAGCTCTGCACTTGGCGGCGATGGCACACTTGATACGTGTGGCAGTGTCGCACTTACCGCTCTCGCGTTTCTGAGCCTCAATATATTACCTATATTATTACCCAGGCTGATGTCTAACGGAGGAATGGATATAGGTAATATATTGTAGAGCTGCTATAGAATGGCTTATAAAAGTAGAGTTGAAATATATACTTTAGAATATATAGCATAACCGCCAGTTTGCTACAGATGGCACGTTCAAAGGCGCCACACTCATCCTCCGGGCAGCTTGGCAGTAAAATGAAATATAGTATTCAGTCATATACAACAATAATCAATCGAGAGTTGATGGTATATATTCAAAGCAATAAAAACAAAACAAAAAAACTACGTGGCCTGAGATAGCCATAAGATGGAAAGTTACAAGATAGATAAAACAATGATAAGCTAAAGGAACTATTTATACCCTTGCATTACTCAGAAAGGCCATAAGCGCGAGGGTGAATTGAATGCGTGACTGGTCTTCGGCTGGCCAAGAAAAAAAAAGATGTACTCGTGGTTAAATCTCGGCAGGCTGGAGGATACTTTGAGGGAACCCCTTCTAGTGAAGACTCGATGCAGTAAGTGGTGATACAGCTGCGGTATACTTGAGAAATCATTCTCAAATTTACCATATCATGTAAATACGTCCAGTGAGAAACAGCGATTGATTAAGTTTTCCTCATACATCCCATGACAGCGTTCCTACAGTTGTGTGAGAAGTGACATGTGTGGGCTTCACTGTACACACCCCTTCACTGTACACACCCCTTCAGACATGTGTGGGGAAGTAGCCAACTTGTCAAGTAGCGACGTTAAACATTTCTATATTTGTAGCCTGGTACGTGGTATTATTAGATACTATTTATAGGTTAAAAACTTTCATTACTACTACAGTTAAATTTCGCATTTCAAACGATGCATGGGATAGACTCTACTGCCTTATGTTTTAACGAGCCGCAGCTTTCTGTTCATCGGCTGCTGCCCCAGCGTGTAGCCAGTTTTACCACATACCAGGTTCGCTTGAGATTCTGTGCGTGTTTCTTGCATGTCTGTTATAGGCCCAGAGTTCATCTGGGCATGTCTGATAAACTGTGATACAACAAACAGCCCCTATCCATTACAGTTTTGGGAAGTTTACTATATTTGGTTTACAACCACTGTTCCGGTTGGACATACAGTAGAGGTGAGAACAGCGTCTCGGTGGACTACGGTGTGTCTTAGAGAGTCTTAGTGATGTGGCAGTGCAACTAAGGCGTACTGGCTCGGGTATGTGTCCGGGCACGTACTGGATTATGCTAAGGCGTCTGCACCGTATCTCAGTTCTCCGCCGCAGGGCCGCTGACGCGGACTAACCTAGCAGAGCACAGGAGAAGTCGTGGCTGCTACCCGACAGAGCCACTGGCTGCTGCACGTTGACATGGGTACACCAGGGCTGGTCGACTGGGCTTGATAAGTAAATGACCCTACAGCTCCTCTCAACGACGTTTCTTGTGCTTCAAGTCGGGGGCAGTCCAACCTCACTTCCTTCAGACTGAGACACAACTGACCTTGCTTTATGGATAGCAGAATTATCATACGGATACAGGAATTGGCTTATTCCAAACCGCTGTCACAGNCAACTGACCTTGCTTTATGGATAGCAGAATTATCATACGGATACAGGAATTGGCTTATTCCAAACCGCTGTCACAGTGCGGGAACCATATTATTGTCCAAAATGTCTTGGTTCATGGCAGAGTTCATCGATCTATAATATTTTATATGTCTTGGCCTAGTAAGTGCATAAGCCGGCCTCAGAATAGCCCACGAGTACAGAGCGGCGGCATTAACGACCTACGCGAAAACAACTCTGCTGGCTTTATAAACACCAACTGCGATCTCAGCCTAATGGGTGCAGAAGTGGAAACAATAATCACATTGTAACTCATTACACAGCTTGTGTGAAAATGAGTTTTTTAAATTTACGTTGTTCTGCGAGAAATAATAATTTTTTTCGTCGATTTAAAACAGAGCTTCTCAACCTTCTAAAGCCAATGTTCTCTTCATCGACTGTTGCATGAGGTCATCCTTCCCCTCCCCAACCATAACCGTATACTTTGTAATAGATGGTTTGTGTCTATACCGGGCGTTTTTGAACGAGACCGACAAACTGGTTATTATTCATGAAAATATAAGACGGAAATGTAGATACACTTTTTCCCTAAAACTGTTCTTAAAGGATCTGTGCGCACCCACATAATCCTAATTAAAAATAACCTAGNTAGATACACTTTTTCCCTAAAACTGTTCTTAAAGGATCTGTGCGCACCCACATAATCCTAATTAAAAATAACCTAGTGCGAATTGTATGTTGCCTACCCTGGTGGGGTTCCGAGAAGACGTGTTCTGTTTTGTTGTTAATTCGTATGCGGTGATTCATAAGATGTTTTAAAAAAAATCGCGCACATATAAGACTTACAATGTTTTATCTAAACATAAATATGCCGACTGCAATTGTCTCCATGAAGGACGATGATAGTGCCAACTACGTGTTCAGATACTCGTATGTAGCATATCCGTTGTACAAAACAACATTCCTAATTTTCTGCTTGATCGCAAGTTGTTTCTGATATTTTGTACGAAAGGAATTTTCTAATCCTGTTTTTAGGGGCGCATAACTTCCTTAATAGTCACCTGTTGGGGAAGTGATATATGTGTTGTCTTATTGTTTAGTAAGTAACAACCTGTCAGAGTTTGTTGGTGTTGTTCAATAACAACCTCTATATACATATATAAGATGTTTTTGAATAATACGTCGAAATTGAAACCACAGCATATATGGACTGATATAAACGAAACATCCTAGTAGCAAAATGTTCTGAAAATTCATGTAGTATACTAACGTTTGTGAAAAATGTAACATCAAGAAGTATACATGTGATTGAAATTAACTTTATACCACGGATTAGGTACATGACAAAAACCATTGATTATGATTAACAAACTGTGCATGATCTCTGTCCTTGACAATTCAGTATGGTTTGAAGTCCCCACGTGCTGCAATCAGAGCCCCTAAACGTTGTGTCATGGAATCAGAGAGGACCTGGATATGTTCCTGGGGAATNCCCCACGTGCTGCAATCAGAGCCCCTAAACGTTGTGTCATGGAATCAGAGAGGACCTGGATATGTTCCTGGGGAATTTCCCTCCACGCAGTTTGTACGTGAGTCCACAAAGCATCAACAGTGGTTGCTGGAGGAGGACCGTGACGAACAAGTCGCTGACCAACCATATCCCAGACATGTTCGATTGGTGATATGTCAGGCGAATGTGCAGGTCAGGGAAGCAGTGGTACCTGTCGTTCGTTGAAGGTGGCTTGCAGATTTATCGCCACATGTGGCCGGGAATTGTCCTGCTGAATTATGGCATGTGGTGTTGTCTGAAGGAGGGCAGTACATCAGGCTCTAAAACCTCCTTGATGTAGCGGTTGCTGCTCAGATTGCTCTCAATACGTAGGAGTCGAGATAGCATGTTGTATCCAACGGTGCCCCAAACCATCACACTTGGCGTTTGTCAGCTATGTCGCTCCACAGTGCAGGCTGCCAGATTGCGGTCACCACGATAGCGTCTAACACATATGCGGCCATCACCGTATGATACGTGGCCACTCAGCACGCCAGCGACGGTGTTCACGTCCCCATTGCAGCCTGAGGCGTTTGTGGTTTCTGCACAATGGAGGCCGACGTAATGGCATGCGTGCCACCAGTCCAGCCTACAGCAGACGGCGTNGACGTAATGGCATGCGTGCCACCAGTCCAGCCTACAGCAGACGGCGTCGAACCGTCGACGCAGACAGGTTCACACCCGCTGCAGTGCTCCAATGTCGAGCCAACACTGTGGACGAGGCTGTAGGTCCGTTACGGCCATGCAGACAAGATGGCGGTCATCCCGTGCTGTGGTCACATTGCGTGGTCCAGTAACCACTCGTCGCTGCATACTACCCTCTTCTATCCATTGGTTCCACACACGCATCACTGTCGTAGCAGCATGCCCTGTACAAGCCGAAATGCCACGGTATGACAAACCCGTTTCCCGGAGACCGACCTTTCTGCCCCGTTGTAACTCACTCACATTCTGATATAGCGCGCTTTGACGTCGACGAGGCATACTGGCACATATTTTCATTTCGTTTGACGGCTCTTCANCACATTCTGATATAGCGCGCTTTGACGTCGACGAGGCATACTGGCACATATTTTCATTTCGTTTGACGGCTCTTCACTGACGAGAAGGCGTTGCTGGTGCTACGTGTACGCCATCTCTCTGCAATCGTCATCACTTATTGTTGGTACACTTTTCTACACATCCTCCGAGTTTGGTTCCATTCCGGCCAATCTTTCTGTGTGTTGCAATTTTCACAAACAATAGCGTATTTTTTAAATAAAATTTTAAGTTAGGCATAACAACGCTGGAGTCCGTAGCTATATATATCTCCGTGATTAGTAAGTTGTATATCACGAAGGCGAACGGAATCATTAGCTACGATGGGAACGTATTCTCGCATGTTTACGATTGTGCTAGTTTCGTTCGCCTTCGTAATATGCAACTTGTTGTGCTCGCGGGTACGTGTAGCTGTGGACTCCCGGCATTGTTATATACCTATCTTCAAATTAAAATTTAAAATACTAGACGAATTTTCCCAGCATTTGGCTACTAGCATTTTCTGTTTATATTAATCCGTAGATGCTGTGGTTTGAATTTTTACATATTATTCAAAAAATACTTTGTATAACACACATATATCCTGTGCAGTTACTATTGTGTTAACATTGTAATTTAAATTTCGTTGTTGTTTTATAATACTCAAGGGGCCTCGATGGTGTGATAGTCAGACTATCCGTCTCGCACCAAGTCGAATCGGGTTCGATTCCCGACGGTGTTACACTTGTGGGAAACGAGGCGAACGTTGCCATTGGGTTTCTTCGGGGCTGTCCCGTTTCCCCCGCTCATGCATTCCGGCGCTGCTCCATCTGCACCTCACTTGACCCTGAGTGGCAGTCAAGATGTCGCTGCCACGACTCTGGACTCAAGTCAAGTGTAAGGAGCGAGGGGGTGAAGGCTGTGGGCGGGTGCCAGCGGCGANTCAAGTGTAAGGAGCGAGGGGGTGAAGGCTGTGGGCGGGTGCCAGCGGCGACATAGTGAGACAGCACGTCTCTAGTTGGCTGCAGTCTCTTCTAGAAACGACGTCCTACGTAGCAGCCAGGAACATACACTGCGACTGCAGTCCTCAGTTGTGTCGGATACACTCATCTTCGCCTCTCCCACTCGTAGACGTGAGACAGCATCCCTCCTACCACCGTCTACTCTCACGTCATTGTCATTACGACACTGCCTTAGCTTTAGAAAATATCGCAAGTTGAGGAAACCAATATTCAGTTACGCTGTACCGCGAGGAATAGAGTGAGTGAGTGAAGAGATTTGGGCGGCTCTTACCATCGAGGTCTTGAGAGCCGATAAGGGTGAAGTGTGGTGAGTAAGAAGTAGCGCCGGAATGCAAGGGCGGGGGAAACGGGAGATTCCCGAGGAATCCCCGCCGACCAGCGACATCATCAGGCACTATTCTCATGTGCGAAAATCCGGGAGTAACCCCGCCGAGTATCGAAGCCTGGTTGGGAGGCGAATAGTCTACTACACCACCGCGGCCCCCTCTCAATACTTACCCCTTCGAGAATGAGCATATATTACATATCTCGTGTCCTCTGTAATATTAAGAGATACTATTTCAAGCAGCTGTAGGTTGTTCACGGTGAACTGAGCACTTGTGAAATTCCTGCGTAACATCTACTTGTATGCAAATTGTGTATTCTTCCGCCACATGTAACACTAACATTGCCATTGGCCGCGTCACTTCATTCATAAGTCGGTTAAGGTTAAGTGAAACTGTAAAATAATTGGAAAAGTAAATATTTTATAAATTTTCCTTTTGTACACTTATATGTATAAAATAACGAAAAGCAAAATAAAAAATTTAAGTATTCACAGAAGCTTATCTAACACTTTTGATTTCACCTCAAGAAGTGGAACTACTTTCCTACCGTCTTTGCCAACTTGACTGGGCGCTTGCCATTCTGTACGCCTGTTAAGATACTATTCAGGTAGGGGCAGTGGCATTTCTTATAGGTTGATTTCGAAAGTCCGCAATTTCACCGTTATCAGCCTGTAATTGCGCGTACTCAAGAAAAGCAGATTAAAAAGAAATCATAATGAGGAACCTTTACAAATACATTTCGTTAAATCCGTATCTGAATTTTTGCTTCTTGACGTTTTGAAAATTAGTTTTAGCCGCGGTGAGAACTGAAGTTCATTGCCTGGCGCTTGAACTGTGTTGCAGTGTGCTTGAAATACTCGTTTCTCCGCGAAGCTATTAAACGTGCATCCACTGTGCTGATCTACGAAAACAACACACACTTCAGACGAGGGCTGTTGAGGGCTTTCTAGACGTTAGTACATAAGAACCCCCTTTCAGAGTACTAAAAAAAAAAAAAAAAAAAAA